>WAAG01048195.1:77443-137710 GCA_013390105.1 Tichodroma muraria | reverse complement strand
TTAAACCCTGTTTTGGTGTATTAAATGGTGCTCTTGGCTTAGCACAAACTCTTAGGGCTGATGTAGACTGGAAAGCATCTTGAGTTATCTTGTTTCCCTGGTAACTTCTTTTATTTATTTTTGGAGTCTGGTCTCATGGCCATCCTTGTTCACCCTTGAGATGAGGAGAGAAGGAATTTGGTGTATTTTGCACACGCAGAGCTGCTCAAGGTCTTTTTGGTGTGTTCTGCACACGCAGAGCTGCTCAAGGTCTTTTTGGTGTGTTTTGCACACGCAGAGCTGCTCAAGGTTTTTGTGTGTAGTGGGAGCCAAAGGGGCTTCCAGATTGAAGTGCTTCCCAGGGGATGATTCAGGGGTGCTTAGAGATGAGCAAATAAATTTCAGCACAGAGAAAGGGAAGTGGGATGATGTGTTTGGCGTTTATGATGTGGTCTCTTAGCTGCCACTTCAACAAAACTTCATGAATTAAGGAATGAGTTGTGAGTGTTTCAGTGGAGTAGTTCAGTAAAGGTTACCTGTAGGCATTTCGACAAACTGAGTTCAGATAATTACTTGGTGAGGAGACTGGTGTTTAAGTTTTTAACTGACTTCCTTCTTTTTTCCCCAGTGCATGTGCTGCAATTTACTTTCTGTCAACTGCTGCTCTGTGTGTTATTAATTAGGCTCATTTCATTAATCATTCTTAGATAATTTGAATTTAAATACTGTTTGTTTGAAATCACTCCAGCAGACTTGTATCAGTCTTCAATGCAGAAATTTTCTCTAATCTTTTGACAAAGCTGTTTTTCTGCCTTGAAGATGAGACAGCAATTGATTTGTAGCTGATGTTTTACATGCTATTAATGATCCGAGTTGGGTTGGGAAAGAACTCCATGAGCTTGGCCTTTTAAATCTGTTCCCAAGCAGATAGCACGAGCATGAAAGGAATGTGCCTTGAATCCTTGTAGCATCATTGTGCTGCTTATCTGTACCTGGAGCAGCTGTAACCATGGCACTGCAGCAGTGAACAGTGACCTGACGGGAGAGAGAACTCGCATTCACTGTCAGCACTTCCATGCTGGAAGCTAGCACACACACACACAACAAAAAAGAAAAGAAATCCAATTTGCTGTATGAAAGAGGAAAGATTATTTTCCTTGTGCCTTGTGGAGAAAGCTGCTGCTGCTTACTCCTTTCTCTCTGGTCTTATCAGCTCTCCAACTTCATTACTCTACAGATTCAATGGAAGTGAAGCCTATTATGACGAGGAAACTGAGACGGCGACCAAATGATCCAGTTCCTATCCCAGACAAGAGGAGGAAACCTGCCCCTGATATCCTTTCGTGGAGTCACTGTTGGGTTTGCAGCCTCTGTGCTACCCACACCTTTGTTGTTTTGTACAGCCAGGAAAAGGAAATTAAATGCCAGGATCAGAGTTTAACCTGGGAAATACTGAAGCACAGTTGTCATGTAGAATGTGTGCTAAAGCAATACAGTACAATACAATACATGCATAGAAACCAGTGTTTGGAGATCCCTTGGCATCCTAACTTAATCCTTACAGTACCATGAGAACTTTTTTGTCAGTGAGAATAGTTTGAATTCTACAGGCAATTTATTTCACAAAAGAAAATCTTTGAAAGAACATTATATATATGCTAATATAATTGATTCCATAGATAGTAAATGGCTTTTACACGAGCCAGAGCTTTTCTTATTTCAAGACGTGACAAAGCATGTACCAGAAAGATCATATTTGTCATATCAAAATAATTTTTCCATTTCTGATGAAAGCTTCAGATCTCTAATCCAGAGATGCATAGCAAAAGCAAGGATGCTAGATTTTTTCTTTGAATGAGAAAAGATGAAGATTCATCTTGTTTTCGTGTATCACAAGAGACAGAAAACCAGGTCTGTGTAATCCTTAGGATCTGCCTTGCTGCATGTCTCTGAATTAAAATGTTCCTTAGCTTCTGGAAATACGTTTTTAGCTCTTCTGTGATGATAGGCACTTTTTCTATTTGTGTATTAAATTCACCTGGAGAGGAAGGCAAGGATATTTGCTTTGCAGGGGTTTCTTATTAGATTCTAAACATGTATGTCTTAGATTAAAAAAACTTACCTGAGTGACTCTCATTTTCTGAAGGCAATATCAAACCTTGAACTTTTGGAGTTCATGCAGGATGGTCATGAGCATCTCCAGTTTCAATTAACCTCTTTCTGGTTGGAGATTCTGTTCACTCCTTCAGGAAGAAAAAAGTCATTTATTAGTGCCCCTGTCTCATCCAAAATAATTGAGTTTCGTAGTGAACATGACCTGATAATTGAGCTTGATGCAGCAACCACACCATAAAACCCTCTGCCTTTGCTCACTGGGAGAGGATTAAAGTCCAACAGAACCAAAATCCTTAAAATGCAGCCCAGCAATTGTTAACTTTAATACTTTGAATACTTTTGGATAAACACTTCTTTGGGGTTTGTTTTCAGGGGCATTGTAGGCTGTTATTTATCCCCAGCCCCCACACAGTTTTATTTAACTAGGTTTATTATTTAACTAGGTTTAGGTGGGATTTATCTTCATTGTAGAAAACCTGAAGTGAGTCTGTTGTTTCAGCTCATAGATTCTTCTCCACAGAAATACAAGATGAAAAACACTGAAAACGTTGATGCTTCCGTGAAGTGAATGTCAGTGCACTAAAGGTTTTTCACTGATGGTTGTGTCTGAATAAGTTAAAATGATTTTGAACTCAGCTGCTAAGATGGTAGGGATGGACTAAAAAAAAACAAAAAAGCTCAAGTAAGACATTTATTAAAATCACGGAAACATTTTGCTTAAATTTACTCAAGTGAAATGTCATTGACATTTAATTTTTAGCCTTGCTTATCAAGAGCTTATGGAAACCTTAATTCTGGATACCTCAGCTAAATTATTTGTTGACTGATGAGCAAATAATGGAAGACCTAAGAACGCTGAATAAGGTAGGGATTGTTGCTTGACTGTATTTCTTCATTTTACAGGGATGGCAAATGCTCTCTCCTGAAGAGAACAGAGCTCTCTTTAGTGTTCGTTTTTGAGATGTGGGACTATTTCATCCCCATAGGCTTTCTGAAGTAGCACAATAAAAGATAGAGCAAGATGGTATCACCTCTTTTTTATTGAGGTTTAATTAACCTAATTTGAATGACTGTCATCTAAAAATGTTACCTTTTGTGTGAACCAAGGGATGAGCTGTGTTAAGGAGATTCTTCCTCATGGCTGAACATATGTCTTTGTGTTTTTCTGGGAGATCACAGGCTGCCTTTGGTTTAGGCCTTAGTGTGGGGGAGGATTTTTTATTAATTTTTTTTCTCCCTGCTGTCACAAGATTTCAGAAAGCTGGATAGGGGGCAGTGTGCATGTGTATAGCTTTTCTAGTTTTGATTAACATATTGTTTTTTGCTGAACACATGAAGGCTTATCTAATTTCTTAGAATATAAGCTGCTCATTAAGGCATTTTGAGGATGGTAGTGGAACACTGGTTTTGTGCCAGCTGTTGAGGTTTCTCTAATGATTTATCTCCTGTATTTTGTGTACCCTGAGAAATGTATCACATTCAAGAATAGCGTTAGGTGGGTTTGACTCATTGGAGTGGGTTATCTGAAAGCTCTCAGGTTCAGTTTTTTGGCCTTTTGGGTCATTATACTGATTATCTGCACCTTTGGCTCTTTAGAGCACGCTGCTCTGGTTATGTTTTATGCCACTTAACGGAGCATTTAAAATAGAAATATTCAGAATGTGGAAAGTAAGATATCTCAAGTTAGCACTGCAGCTTCTGTGGCTCCTATCAGATCTCTAACACTGCTTTGCTCTCTTCCCATGTAGCTTAAATCACCCAAGAGACCAGGTGAGTTACAGATGCAGTGGAACTTGTTCACAGGGGTGCTGTTCTGACCAGAGAATGGTGCTGTAGGTGTTTGGCTGTGCAGTTTGGCTGTGGAATTGCTGTTTTTTGTGTGGTGTTGATGTTTTTCAGGGATGGGAAGGGGGGCATGAGCATCTTTGGTGGTTGAAACACTTAGGTGTGGGACAGTCCAACTGGGAAAAGAGGTTTTCCATTATTTTCAGGTGCATCTGGGCACCTTGTCTGCTTGTCAGCTCCATTGAGGGATTGACCACTTACAGTTTTATGCCTCCAGATCTCTAGATGTTCCTATACACTTTATTTCAAAACAGAGTGGGACTAACTTGCCTCAGTAATTTTAACCATATTTAACTAATTAACTATGGATTATAACTAAAACAAAATCAAGGACATATTGTCCATCACTTACCCATGAACCTTTTTTCAGATAAATGCTATATTTCAGTGAATATTTTAATTCAAGGCAGAGGTCAAGTTACTCATCACAATATATCGTATTTTCCTGATGGATGTTTGAGTTTGCAGCTTTCTCAGCTTGTTGTTTCATGCACACACGACCTTACTAGCTGCAGTTTTGCAGTCAGATGTGCTGCTGTGAGATGGGCACGTGCAGGTCTTTAAGCAGAGTGTCTCTCCTGTCCCCAGCCTCGCCCTCCTCTCCCGAGCACCTCCCAGCTACACCAGCAGAGTCCCCGGCACAGCGATTCGAAGCTCGGATAGAAGATGGCAAACTCTACTATGACAAGAGATGGTGAGGCCTGGGGAATTTCTGTTTCCAGCTGTGTGGGTGTGGTGTAGTGAGGAGGCAGAGACTGCACAGAGAAATGGCTTTGATAAAGAATTGGTGGACAGAATGCTTTTGGGCAGAGGTTTGCTGCTCCCTCCACAAGCTCATCGTGGGTCCAGTAAAGCAGAGGTGATGATGGAATGTTCACACCCTGTAGGCTTTCAGAGATAACTGGTGGCTCCAATAAAAGGAGACTTGAATCTTTTCCATGACCCACTGTGGCACTTAGGAAGTCAAACCTAATATGAGGTAGGAGAGCCAGCAGCAGCCACAGTGGATGTGACTGAAGCTGCTGGATACAGACACTCCATGATTTGCTGTCAGCAGCACTCCCATTCCTGAGGTTCAGTTTTGTGGAACACGAGCCCAGCATTCCACAAGGTGGCAGAAGAAGTGTCTTCCACCAGCTGCTCAGGATGAAAAATGCTTCTAATAAATCCAAATAACCTTTAAAGATCAAACCCACCTGGGAGAGGCAACTTCAGAATTGCTGATTGGATTTATCTCTGTAGAGTCTTATGGCCATACAGCTATACAAGCATCACAAAACACAAGGAAAATACTGAATTCTGCAGAGGAATCTTAGTAGATCTTAAACTTAATTCATGAGACTTGCAAACCTGGATAATCAAGGGGCAGTCTTGAACTCCTTGAGCAGAAAACAATTTGCTTTCAAAAAGTCATCTGCTATTTGTAGCCTACTTCAGTGTCCTGGTGGCTCAAAACAACTAAGTGATGAGGCTGTAATTTTATCACAGAAGTAGGTGTGAAGCTGGTTTTTTTTACACAGCAATCCCCTTGGCCAGTTGGTCAGTTTTTCCTTCTGACTGAAGTTTAATTGAGAGTTCAGTGTACACAGCTCTCATAAGAGCTGCTCCCTCAGTTTAAACATCCATGAAGCGTAAAGCAGATAAGAACTGAACAGGCTACTTATTCCACAGATACATCAAATTGGGGTTTTTTTTTGCTTTTATAATTTTTTGTGTGTGTAAAGTGATTATCCCCAGGATATATTTGGATGAATAAACTTTTCTTCAGAATTTTGAAGCATATGGAATATTTGAAAAGTGTTAATGAGTGAAAAAAAGAAAAAAAAAAAGGCATCTGAAGTAATCTGTCAGTAAAGTCAGTAAAGCTCAAAACTTCCCGTTAAATTTAAACCTGGAAGAGCTTCAGTGAGCCCAGAATCTCACCAAAGCACCAGCTCTCTTTGAAGGGTATCTAGCTGGGGCATAAAGCACTTAACAGATGTTTTCATCTTGCTGAATTCACTTGTCATGAGGGTCTTGCTGTCAGCAATTCCAGCTGCTGTCTTTCCTGGCTGCCTAGTTCTTAAGCTATTTAAGGATCAGTATTTTATATTTTTTTGGTTGTAGTAATCCTGCTTAGATTTTTTTGATTGGTAGTAATAGTACTTGTGCAAAGTAGCTGGTGTGTTAAAATAATGAAGTAACTCTTGGTAGTGGGAGGGTAATTCTTCCTCAGGTGCATAAAGAATGCTGGCATGCAGAGAAATCTAAACCTGACAGCTCAGGAATGACTTTGTTTCCTGATGCAGCCCTGCATGACAATTACCTGAAAACAGGGAGTGTTTAAGGCCAGTATTGAACCCCCCCGAAGTCTTGTAGAGACATTTCACAGACGTCTCCAGAGTGGAGTGTTTCAGGTGAATGTGAAATTAGACTCAGTTTTTTATCCTCAGAGCTCTGTGCTCCCCCATCAAATCCTGAACCACAACCATCGGTTTGCTCTTAGCTTTGCTGCATACAATAATGCAGAGGGATTTCTTTCAATCTTCTGATGGAGTTGCAGTTGGAAATCTTGGCCTTTCAGTAAAATATTTTATAGCAGGAAATGGAATTATTTCAGCTTGCCTCTCTTGGTGTATTTTACCTGCTGCAACAGCGAGAGTCATTTGGCTCTTTGCTTTCTTGAAAGCCAGCTTAAATCCCATTGCATCTTTCATCCGAGGTAATTTCCTCAATCCTTTCCCTTCCTGGATGTATAAACTTGGCAAAAGGGTGAGACATGACCTGGTAACTGATGTACAGGGTGCTGTGGCTTCAGCTGCCCCGTCTCTGTGAGCGTGGAGCGTGAGACAGCTGAGACAACTCTTCAGTGAAACGCTGCTGACTCGGTTCTTTGCCTTTTCTGGGCACAATTAGCATGAATTTACTGATGGGAAGTCATTCGTGATGTGAAATCCAAGGGCTGAATGAACCCTCTGACACATGTGTCATCAGCTTTGGCATTCACTGGGAATCAAAAATTGAAAGTGGGGAAAAAAAATGTTTCCTTGTGTGTATGGGCACAGCTAACACCTGAGAGCTGTCGTTTGCACTTGTAGCTCCTGCATTCCTGCTGATTGTATCAAGATCAAAACTCCTGCTTGAGTACTCACAGCACGGCGTGGTAGGGCACTGCTGGACTGAGATTTTTGTCTCATCTTAGTGAGGCCTGGGGTTTGTAGCAGATTATAGAGTTCTTCTGTATCATTTAATGACATCTGGACTCACTAAACTGAGATTTTTTTTGGGTCAGATCGTTGTTGCTGTTGCATTGCCCTGGACCCCAGTGACATTGTTTCTGTCCAAATGGAGGAGAAGGACACACCTGTGTCCAACCATTGTTTTAAAAGTTGCAGGATTTGGGGATTTTTTTATTCCCTCGTCCCCCATGGGTAATGAGTATGTTTGGAAGGCTCAAAGCTGACACTCATTCCAGTTACTGGCAAGCACTGTGAAAATTCTGAGTGCATAAGCCAGTAGGAAGAGATTGTGGGATAAACCATTGGAAGACTTCCACATGTACAGTATGATTATTGTAGAAATAACTGTAAAGTTTAAATAAATCTATGCATTTTGCACATGGCAGTCAAGCTCCAGGGGGTTGCACTGGGTAGCTACTGAGGGAATATCTGGGCAGGGATTCTGCAGCTTGGATTGCCCAGATAAAATCATGATTAGGGAGAAGGTGGAAATAAAGTCATGCTTTTCTAACTGTAAAGTATTTTGGTGCTTGCTTGTTTAAGGTGATTTACTTACAGATCACCTGTTCCAGTGTAATTAGTTCTGTCTGTGGAACAGAATGAATAGAAAGTGGGGTTTTGGGGCTGGCACACTGCAGCATTTGGAGAGATGTGGGCTGTGAAAGAGGTGAGTCCACAGAATCAAGAATTCAGAGTTACGAATGTCCAAGTCTTTGTTGTATACACAACACGTTAAGAACAATATAGAGCTTAAAATATGATCTAAAATGGGATGAAATGGATATGTTTAGTCATGGACTCCTTATGGCAAATATTTACAGCTCATTACAGAGTCAGTTACCCATTAGTTACCATTTTGGGTATATTCACAAAATAGCATTAGAAATTTGAGGTCTCACTGAACAATGCACAGACTGCACTGATTGAGGGTAATTCACTTTTGGTGGTGCTGCTGCTCTAGTAAGTCTGTATTGGGGAATAACTTGAGTATCTGTGATTTGCTCTGTCATGTTTTGTCAGGCAAAATGAGTTGCCTTCTGAAATCCATCCTGTGTCTGAAATAGGAAAAGCTGCTTGGATTAACCCTTGAAGCCTGGGTGTGTTGTCAGTCACTGTGCTCCTGGGCTGTGACTCTGCCTCTCCCCCTTGCAGTTGTGAAATCTGTTTTCAATAACCTTCAGTGCAGTGTTGAATGTGAATTAAGACTCTCCTGCTTTTCAAAATAGCATTAAATGCAGAGTGTGTATGATCAGATCACCCACTGTCTTGCAGAGATGGAGAAAGTGGTGTGGAAAGGCAGACTTCAAATTTACTCTCTCCAGCTTTATGGATTCATGCATTTCCTTTTTTATTTTACTTTTCTTTTTCTTCTTTTTGCAGGTACCACAAGAGCCAAGCTATTTACCTGGAGTCTAAAGAGAACACGAAGATCAGCTGTGTGATCAGTTCTGTGGGCGCCAACGAGGTTGTGGCTGCTTTTATTTGTCAGCAGAGGGGGGGAAAGACGTGGGTCTAGTAAGGGCTAAAGATAGACTCCTGTCTGGTGTGTAAAGAAGCTGAAGCCAAGATAAAACTGACTTGAGAAATCTCTTGTTGAGATGGAAGAGACTTGCTCTGTTTCTGAAGGATAATCCTGTGTTTTGCAAGCTCCTGCAGCAGTTGGGCAAAGGGAGCACTTTGTACTTTGCTTGCAGACTCCAGACACTTCAGGGAAAGAAATAATAGGTTTGAGTGCACTTCTCCTCAATCAGCCAATAAAGGAACTTTAATTTGTTGTGGCAGCTAAGGGAAAACACTTTATTTTCCCCAGAATGAGTTGCATGTGGGATGTGTTTGTGTCACAGCTGTTCCCTTGCAGTGGCAGTTGTGGCACTCGGTTAGTTGTTCATTTAAAAGCAGTGGTAGTGTGCTCATGGGTGCATTAAAATGTACTAAAAGTTATTACTGTAATTTAGCAAAACTAATGTATCATTCCAGCATACCGTGGTAGAATATAAAATTGTACATGTTTGTTTCCTACAGTTGCTCAAAGTTTATGGATTTTTGCATTCTTCTGGCAAGCAAAACATGTCAAATCCTTGGAAATGTTGCAGTTGGGAGATGATTATCAGTGAATGTTGATTTTAATTTCTCTGGAGAAATAATTGAAGTAGAAATCCAGGCAAATACTAAATTTATTTTATATTGAGGGGTCCTGTTAATAAAGTAAATTTATAATTAAAATAATAGATTAAATCAATTTACTTGCCAGACCTATAGCTAATATATGAAAAGAAAAAAGTTTAGGGTAAATCACAGGCCAACATAACTTTATAATCCTTTGCAGTAGGAAATACTGGACTTCTGTCCTAAAATACTGCAATACTAAGGAATGGATAATTCTAACTCAATGTATTTATTTAAATATGTTGAAGTGTATTAGAAGGATATAATGCAGAGTAAGTTGCTCAGACTTGATTTCTAAAGTACAGGTTTTTAGATCTAAACACCTTGAAGGTGATTTCAGAAGCCCTCTGGAGGGGCTGCCTCGGTGGCAGCAATTTGTCCTCTGGAACACATGGTGTGAATCCTTCCATGCAGCTGTTCAAAAGAGGGGCCCTTTTATCTCCAGACACAGTTTCTGTGGTACATTGTGGGAAATGCTTCGTGGAACAGAATCAGAATAAGCTTTTCCTTTGACTAATAGTTGCTTGTCTGGGCGAATCCCAGGATAGATAATTTTATGATCTGTGGATCTACAGAGACTTAGTCTCGATTAGGCAAAGCTCAGTGCCACGGTTCTGTTGTGAACTGGCGCAGGAGGAACCCGCTTTCCTGATGGTGCTTGAAAGAGTCATTTTTCTTGAGGGCTGTTGTGAGCAGCAAGTTAAGGAGGTGAAGTTAGACCACCTTATTCCATTTTCTACTCGGGTTGCAAATGCCTCACGTTGGGAGGGAGAGGGGATTAACCTCATTGATCTGTGTCCCCTGAGGTGTGCAGCTCCGACGCTAAGACACCGAGTTAATTTGCCTGTGTATTGCTTGCTGCGAGTTTTCCCTTTTTCTCCCCTAATTCATCTCCCTGTCCCATTCTTTTTGCCCTTCCTCTCCTGCAGATCTGGGTGAGGAAAACCAGTGACAGCACCAAGATGAGGATCTACCTGGGGCAGCTGCAGCGGGGCGTGTTCGTGATCCGCCGGCGATCGGCCACCTGACTCTGCCCGGCCCCGTCCTGGTTTTTATCGGATCACCAAACCTCTGCCAGGGGCTCACAGGCTGCTCACTCCTCCCAGCAGCAGGGAACAGTCCTGACCTCTGACGAGACACTTTGTGGCTGGCCACAGAATCCCCAGTAGTCCTTAAACCTTTAGTGATGCCCAAGCACTGCCCTGGACTATTTCTGGATTTTGCATCAAGCTTCTGTACGCTCTCTTTGTATTTTGGGTGACTGTTTGAGAAGACTTCGCATCACTCTCCTTTTCATTGTTGTTTCGTGGTGCACAGACAGAACTTGTGTGTCAAAACCATCATCGTCATGTTTCTGTTGGGAGTCAGACCAGTGGAAGAAGCTTTGCTTATCGAGACCTGAGGTTATTCGTGCTTTTTGGCCTTGTTTTCCTGCAAGGCTCAGGATTTTGGGCAAAAGATGAATCCTGCCAGGTTTCAGCTGCAGCTGAGACATGCCTCCAGAGTACTTGGTGCACAACATCAGCTTTATTGGATGGACTGTTGAAAAACTCGAGACTTTTTTAGGATGGTGTGAACAGCTCAGAAACTGCTGAAAGTACAGTGATTTTAATGTAGCTCAGAGTCACGCGTGGTTAGTCAGAAGCTTCCATTTCTCTTCACATTAAAAAATCCTTCAATGAACAAGCAGAGTATGTCTGTTTGCTGATACAATTACCTGGGATATGTGGATGACTGAATTAAAGGAATAATTACCTGGATTTTGCAGATAGCAAGGCTGTATGAACTCTGTGTGTGTCTATAATCACTCACAGATGTAGAGGGGCAAAAGATCAATTTCACTTTTTCCACTGATGCTCAGAATCACAGGTTATGGTGGGATCCTGCCCCAAGGAGCCTGGTACAGAGTAGGAAGTGGCCTTGACGTGCTGTTAGCTGGAACCTTCATTCCCTGAAATGTGCAGAGAGCTCCCCTTGAAGGCTGTTTTAATTGCTGGAGGTTACACTGGCTTTCTACGCTTGCCCTCCTGCAGCACAAGTGAAAATGCCCAAATAACAACATTAGGGTGCTCCCTTAGGTGTTTAAAGATCTGACTCTGGCATTCCTTTATTATTCCCAGTCTTTTGCTGATGGCTGGAAGTGTGCCATGTGTGACTGCCTTGGCAGGAGCCACATGGTGCCCTGGCAGTGCTGTCACATCTCCTCCGCCTTCTGTGCAGAACAACTTTGTGCTCCTTCTGATTACTAGTCAAAAAGTTGTAAATTCTGTCTTTCTCAATATCTGTCACTTGGAGGCATCTTCTGGTTTTGCTTTTGAGCTGCCTGCTTGTTAACATCCATCCAGCCTTTGGTGTCTGGATAACTGGAATCCAGGGAGGGGAGCTGCAAAGGCTGTGCCTGTTCCTCTCCTGCAGTTGGGTGGCAGTCACATCCCAAAAACTGATTCCTCTACGTGGAGTGTGATGGCTGAGTTCCTGATGTGATTTGGGACACCTGACTTGATTTTTTGCCGTGGTTGGAGTTTTGAGTGGAGCTGGAGCTCTGGCAAGGAAGGGAGAGGGTGTTTCCCACCCGTTGACAATGTGCCATCTCTGCTGCAGCTTAGGCAGGCAGAACGCAGCAGGCTGGATTTTGTCAAGTTAACAGCTTACCTAATATAACTTAACATTCTCTGCACATGTCACAGGTTTTTGATAAGGTGATGATGTACCAGACAGGATTTGTCACTGAGTCTTTAAATGAACATCGTTCTAATAATAAAAAGGGCTAAGGAAGTAGCAGGATTTATTTCCTGTCTGTATCACTTTATCAATACATATATTTGTGGGAATAGCTGGGGACTTGTGTTCAGTGTTGGGGAGATACTTTGCTAGCAGCCATCTGCTGCCGTGGTGTTCCCTGTTCTGGGGTGATTTTGGGGGTTAATAGAAGTGTGGCTGGGATGTCAGCGTGTGTTGGACAGGGAGAGGGGCTCCATGGTGAATCAGGGCACTGCCTCCTCATGGAAGTTGGCAAACCCTGATCTCAAACTCTTCCACACCAATCTTACGCCTCCAGGAAGGATGTGTGAGGTTTGTACAACTTCCTTCTGTCACAATTCCTTGCCAGTTTCCCCAGTGTCCCTGGGTCAGCCTTTGAACTGGTAATTTCTGCTTTTGGCAGCCCTGAGTAGGGGTTGTACTGCTGTAAATGGCCCAAACTTAACAGCTACTCTGAAGGAATTTTGTTTATAGGCTACTTCATCCTCAGTTTCTTAACGAAATGAAAGTCTGCCTTGCCTCTGTCGATCACAACAAAGAGTAGATGTTTCTCAGAGAGTACATGAATATTGTATCCAGTTTTTATCCTGGCAGGCTGTTCTGTAATGGCCTGAGCCATTTGTGAGGCTGGAAGTGATAAAGTGCAGTGCCTTGCTGTGCACTCAGCAAAGCAAGTGCATTTTTTTTTTTTAAATGCTAAAAGGATGCACAAGTAGTTCTGTGGTGAGGATGAGGCATGGGGAGATCAAGAGTGGAGACATCAGCTGTAGAATTGAAGATTTCCTGCCACAGGTTGGAAAAATAGAGACAAGTTACTCAAGGAGATGGACAAGGTCTTGCTTGAATTCTGGGAGAAAATTGGCTTTTCTGTCTGCTCTTTGCCTGCTTATCATCAGTCTTGAAGGATCCCAACCCTCTGAATGGAAACCGCTTTGCTGCAGGTATGAAACAATTTAATCCTCATTATGGACAGCATTCAAAGTAAATTTAGGAAATGGCTTTAACTCGTCATTACAGTAATTTTAAAGGAAGGTGAACCTTCTGCCAAAAATAGACTTTTATTGAGAGTGAAACTGCAGTTGGATGAGTCATATTAAGCATTTTTTTAATTGCCTTGAGAAATGGACTGTGATGTTGATATGTGTAAAATAAAAAAGATATTCCCTGATGAACCATTAGATGTTCCAATGGAAGGAAGCCAGATCAGGGAACCAGCTTCCAGGAGTTTTTTGACACCATCTCAACAGAAAGGTTTCCAAAGAGGCTTTTTCCAAGGACAAATGCTAATACATGAAATTGGCTTTTTTAGTTCATGTGCTCTGCCTGGAATTTTGTAGAGACAAAGGTATTTAATGACAGAAACATTATTTGTTTGCCTTGTTTTTTTGTAAATTTCTAGGGAACTTAAAGAAAATAAACCCTAAAAGAGGAAGAAATAGCTCTGTGAATAATTGAGGTTCTTCCTCCTTCAGAAAAAAGAAAAAGCAGCGTTTGCATTCTTGTTCCACAGAAGCAAATACTGAAATAGTCAGAAAATCTGAATAATGGGTGTCTAAGGTTTACTGTTACTATTTTTTAGTTTGCCCAATTCTAAAACTAAGAATATACAGAGAAATATTTAGAAAACAAAAGAATGCACTTTTCTATTTTTCTATGATTTATTGAAAACCTGTTGTCACTGAAACTTCAAATTTCATCCAGTTAAGTCGACTATTGTAATATTTTGCTGAATGTGGAAAACCCCTTAATATTTAACATCAACTCAAACCTTGGGGATGCCAAAACATCTTGTAATACTTAAGTGCCTATCACTTTACAGTGGAGTAATTCTGTTTATTTAGATTCCTCCTTTTTAAGCAAGAATGCTTTCCTGTATAATATTGATTTTAATTTTTAAATAGGCATGAAGAACAGCTTGGGTTATGAAAACAAAACACACACGCCCCCCAAAATATTTGGTTGGTTTTTTTCCTCTCCAGTGTGATGCTAATAAATCAGCAGAAGGGGGAGAGTGGCTCAAAAAAGCCTTGGGACCAACATTTAAATAACATTTAGGTGACAAAAGAAATGCAAAACATTCTCCATGGTGTATATCTAAACAGGATGGGTGTCTCAACTCCGCTCACATAATTAAAATGCTGAACAGCAGCACAGGAAGAGTTACTTAAGCCTTTGGTTCTAAAATAGCAATGCTCTGAGCAAAGCCAGGCATTTGTAGGGCTTTGGAAGCGAGAGCTGTAACCCACGGGAAGCAGCTGCTGATTTATTCCATCAATCTCACATTTGAAAGCTATCAGTTCTCTGGATGCCTCAGGTAGCTTTGTCATTTTTCATTTAGTTCTAATTTGCATCCCCATGTTCTGCCCCGAATCTTGAGAGGGGGGAAAAAAGGCAGAATAGTGATGAAATGTACATTTTTCGTTTTATTAACGCTCATTTTTGTTGAGTTTAGGATTCTTTGGAGGGTGGTCACTGCCTGCAGATCTCTGCAGGTTCAATGGCCAGCCTAGGTCACGAGAGCTAACAAGTTTTAGCAAAAAATAAATACAAATGCAAATCCAAGGAGGAAATTGGTGTCTTCAGTCAAAGTTTCTGCTTGATGGTTTCAATCCTGTTTGGAATTGGTGACTGAAGGGTTTTTAAGGGAACAGACTGGTGGCACTGGCTGACATGGGTTTGGAGGACAGGCTCAGGACACATGGATGGAGCTCCATGTCTGTTTCCATCATTAAATGAGGAGGTAAGCCAAGTTTTTTGCTTGTTTTGGGCTTTTTCCTTTTTTTTTTTCAGGGTATTTGATAAACGATTGATTTCTGTCACAGAGTTGAAGGCAGCTGTTGATCATGTCAAGTTCCTGTTAACACTGAAGAATTTCTCATTTTGGGGAAGAAATAGCCTTTTGCCCGTGATCTAAAATTTAGTAACACTGCCTAATAGCCACAGGAATATTTTTTTTCTGATGTGATTAGAGAGGAAACATTCCAAACCCTGAACATCATGAGGCATCACATAATGGGAAAGGCTCTGAATACTGATGATACTAAGTCATGAAAAGCAGGAGGCAAAGATTCTGTTGGAAAGGATTTCTGGGGTGATAAAAATCTCATCCATTGAGATTGGGAATTGCTAAAACAATTGGTTCATGACTGTCTGGAAAACTTAGACATGAAGGAGATTTTGACCTGGACCCAGGGATGCTCAGTCTGTAATGGGATCTCAGCATTAGAATATTGATTAGGTCTCATTTTGGACCAAGCCTGGAGTTTTGCAGTTCAGGAAAGGGAAATAAAACATGGCAGGGTTGACACCAGCCCTGCCTCAGCCTCTTGGTCTCATTCTCCCCTGAAAGAATTCACAACTATTGATTCATTTCCTCTTTCACTGAAATAACAATTTTGGGAAGAGCTTTGAAAGTCTGGGTGAAATACAGAAATGCAGTGTCTGTCCCCTGAAGATGGATAAACCCTTGTCAGTTCCAAGGAAGGGACAACTGGTGGCAGTCCAGCCCTGCCACAGCAGGCCTTTGCTCCTGGAGGATTTCATCCATCTGAGTAGACACAGGTGCTTGTCTGCCATTTCCAGGTGCTGTGAAGGGGAGCATTTAGCAGATATTTTGGGCTGCAAAGCTGCAGCGTTGGTGCTCTCATACCTGGGCTGCCTGTGTGGTGTGTCTGGGCAAGGGAGGTGGGGCATGGAAGGCAGATCCTGGACTGTCCTTGAAGGGAATCATGGAATCACGGAATCGCAGAATGGTTTGGGTTGGAAGGGACCTTCCACCCCCTGCCTTGGGCAGGGATACCTTCCATTATCCCAGATTGCTCCAAGCCCTGTCCAACCTGGCCTTGGACACTTCCAGGGATCCAGCCACAGCTTCTCTGGGCACCCTGTGCCAGGGCCTGCCCAGTGCAGTGAGGAGTCTCTAGAGCAGTGAGCAGGGCTGGGCACCTCTCAGTGCTGATCTGGCTTTCTCAGAGAAGTCTGAAGGTTTTGTTTGCTCTGAAATCCTGTGAGGGCCCAAGGAAGCATGAAGGATGCAGCAGGGCGTGCCGGGCTGGCTCGTGCCAGCCTCTGCTACCCCAGTGCTGTGGGCTTTGGGGGGAATCTCATCCACATGCCTTGTAATGGATGTGAATGGCCTCAAACACTGGCTGTGGCCTTCCTGAGGCCTCCAGTGCCTCTTTATCTTGTCACCCAACCGAAGGTAACAATAACCTGCACAGCCTCTGAGCAGAGGGGCTTCTCCCCATCCATCCTGCCTGGCAGGTGCTCCATCTCGATTATGCCTCAGCTCTGCTCTATCTGTCATGTTCCTGGGCTGAATGACAGAGCAGGAAGGTGCTGCTGGTGGGAGCTTTTCCTGCCTGCCTAATGGGGATGTAATTAATGGATGCAGCCAGCCAGCCGAGCAGAGGCACGGGGCCTCTCCTTCAGCCACCCAAGCGTGCCCGTGTTGCACACCCTGCTCAATGGGGGTGTTGCATATTCACTTCAATCCCGAGGCATTGCTACATCTAATTAATGTATTATAGCCAACCTTTCCGCTGCTTCTGCAGCTTTTTACTGCCAAGTGCCTGGCTCGGTGGATGTGCTGTCTCAGATGAAGAGGAACGTGGTGCAGGGCCAGGCAGGCTCCGGGCGCGTCACTGGGGCAATGCCTCTGACCCGGGAGGTGTCCCGGTCCTCGGCCCTGCCTGTCACTTGTTCCCTGGGTGAGCTGAGTGAGCTGCAAAGGGGCTGCCAGGACAATCACAAAAACGGGACTATTCAAAGTGCTTCTCTGGCTCTCACCCTGCTTCCCCCACGGTCTCCTTTGCGGAGCAGACACGTCCCGAGTTCCCGCTGGAAGGGGCGGCTGGGAAGGCGCTGCGGGCGGGCCTGCGTGTTTAACCCAGCCACCACCATCACCAGAGCCCGGGGAGAGCCTCGCTGCTCACCGAAAAATGGGATTTTTACCTTCTGTGTTTTTTCCGGGGTGTGCCGCCCGCCCTCAGCCCTGGCACAGCTCGGCTGGACTGCTGGGGTGTCCCCCAGCGCTCCAGGCAGATGCTCCAGGGCCCTGGGGCGTTGTGACACAGGAAATGCGGCCAGTGCCGCTCCTGCGCCATTAACTGGTTTAATGAGCCTCTCAAATCGTTTTGGGGCGGAGCGCGGGCTCCCGCTCGGCCTTCCTGCCCCCGGCCCTGTCTGGTTGCACGGCTCGGCGGACAATGGCCTTGGCGCTCCAGCGCTGGGGTCTTATTTTGGGAGGGAGCTCAGTCGTGTAGCTCAGTGCTGTGGCGGAGGCCGGGGACGGCGGCGGTGAGCGGCCTCAGCTCAGCGTGCGTCCGTGGCCGCGTTTCCTGAGACTCCGCGGGCCTCCGGCCCCACAGCCGGCTCAGGCGTTCCGTCCCCTCACCCCGCCTGCTGCTCACCGAGCCAAACTCCTCTGGCGTTTCCAATTCCACACCGACCTGCTCTTGACGTTCATAAACAGACTCTCCTATGTTCGTCCACTTAAAAGCAACCGAATCCGTTCTGGAGAAATACTTTCCTGCTCTTTTCCTGTTGCTGTGGCAATCGCCGGCTGCTGAGCAGAGCGGGCGGGAGGAGCCAGCCCAGCAGCAGTGCAGAGCATCCTCCTTTCCTGCTTGGGCACTGCTGTGAAGGGCATCCAGTGCCTGCCGCTGCCTGTCTCGCCACTGATTTTACCCCCACAGTGGTTTTGAAATAGAAATCTCAAAGGTTTCTACAGAGAGAAGTAAATGAGAACAAACTTGATGAGTCATTCGGGGAGGCTGAGGCACAGGAGAGCAATGATCAGCTAAAAGCTGAGAGCTGGCTCTAACTCTCATAGAAATTGCTTTCTCCTTCCTCAGTTTAGCTTTTACTCTGGGCTTAAGGGCAACTTAACCTTCCTTAAGGCTTTGCTGTAGGTTTTTGGCTATGTCAGAACTTCACCTACACCTCTGAGCACATCATCTCTTCAGTGTCACACTCTTGCCCCTCCTCTGTCCAGTTGGACAGGCCAAGGCTCACTCTGGAGCAGGTGACTGGCTGATCTCTGGATTACCAGCTACATTTGGTAGTTGAGTGTGAGAAGCTGGTTTCACAAACCATTGGAAGAGAGCACGTTTCCCTTGGCAGTGGGTGGAGATCACGAGGATGTTCTGTTAATCAGATCCCTCCAGAGTGGCTGACAGATGGCAGCTCCCGGGGGATAATTAATCATTTGTTTGTCCAGGATGTTCAGTGTGGAATGGCAATGTCCATACAGATTCTAGGTAAAGCTCAGAGAGGACCTGTGGCCCTTGGAAAGGAGGATCTCACTCTCCAAGGTGGAACTCATTAGCTAAAGACAATAAAATCCATCCTGAAGGGATCATGGACCTTTCTTCCTGCCTTTCATGGACATTCTTTCACCTTTGGCTCCCCCAGGGCACCAAGCAGCTAAAGGATTGCAAAAGGAGAGCAAGAGAAACTGTCTGACATCTGTAGGCTTTGATCTGCTGTGGAAGATTTCTCCCCTTAGCCTGGAGGGAGAGGGGAATGTATTCAAAACCAGAAAGCAAATGCTTGTAGGTCAGGTCGGTAAGGAGCAACACCCTCAGTGGAATTTTCTCCTGGGGAATGGGCAGCAGCAGAGTGACAAAGCTCTGCTCGTCACTGTCACTGGGGAGCTGAGCATCCTCTGCCAGGGGGACACGTGGCACAGGTGCCATTTGCAGACAGCATCCCTCTCCCAGCACACCTCCAGCCCCAGGAGGGAGGGGAGAGGTCAGGCAACCTCCCTGACCTGTTTTTGTTTTGTTTTGTTTTGGGTTTTTTGTTGTTGTTGTTGTTGTTTGTTTGTTTTTTATTGTAAGGCTTTCCTCTGGATATCTTCTCCAAATCCTCCTTTCCAAAGGCAGCTGTCTCAGCAGGGAGGTGGAAACATGGGCAGGGTGGGGATGATCAATGATGGGACCCCCTCCCTTCCTCTGAACTCTGAGGCCTCTGTGCAATTTAAAGTGGGGAAAGAAAGACATCTGTACCAAGGATTTGTCAGGCTTGTTCCTGGCAGATAAGCTGGTTTTACCGACTGGCTTGACATGTAATTCCACACAGTGTGTAGATGTTTGTCTTATGTTTACCTAGAGGAAGAGATTTTCTATCAGTCCTAAAAAAATTAACCTTGTGTAATGGTTCATTTCCTCAGTGAAAAAGAGTGGGAAGATCTGTCAAAATGTCTGGCTTGCCTGGAATGAGGGTCCTGCAGAAGGCAAGTGGCATTAATGTCTTTAAAGGTGTTTCATTTAGGAGTGAAAAGCCCTCCAGGCTTTTGGGGGCCCCATTAATTGAACGGAGGAGGTTATAAAGCCTAGAAGGGAAATGCTGTTCAGAGCTGGACAGGCAGAGACACTCTCAGAGGGAGAGGGTCAGATAGGTTATTTCTACTGTAAAACAGCATCAGAAGGATGTGAAGAATTGTTCCTAAATTACACTGCTCTGCCTGGATCATTTTAGGGAAGTCAGTAAGACTTGGAGGTTTACTTCTAGGGGAGAGAAGGGCTTGGGTCTGAGTTTTATTTTAACGGTGTTCATGGGAAGAAACACAACCCCCCTCTGCTCTCTGAATCATCAGGCAGGTTTGCAGGACCACAGAAATTAGTAATAATAATTTTAAAAAAAAGTCAGGAAACTTCTTGAAGCTTCCATATTTGTAATGCTGCAAGTCAGCACACAGTATCTCCTCTCTGAGGAAAAACTCATGTTCAGAAAGTGCCTCCTTTCAGAACCTGAAAACGGATCCTTGACAATGAGTATTTTTTCCTACCAGGGACAGAGTGTTCGGATGGAGATGTGTTTTCTGCCTCAGACACTGAGCAGAGTGTTCCTCTTGACAACTCCATGATGGTTTTAAAATTTTTTTTGAAATAATGCCCTTTCTCTTCTGAAGGCTCTCAAGCTCTTACAAAAGTGGAGAAATTACCCTGTTTGTGAGGAAACAGGCAGGGAGCTGTGGTGCCTGCACTGCTGGCAGGTTCTTGCTGTTTGCCCCAGCTTGCCAATAACCAAATAAAACAACATCTGTTAATTGCCCTTTGTTTGCAAAATCCACTTATTTCATAAACACCAGGGACTAGGAGGGTGAGTCTGTCGCTCACATTGAGCTTTCACTTTGTAATTCCAGGTTTCTTGCTGGAGACCTGCTGCTGGTGCCAGGGGTCAGTATGAAATAGTTTGCTGTTTCATGGGAGGGGCTTTCTGTTGTTAGAGATGTTGTTTTGGCCTTGGACACCTCCTCTTAACGAGCTCCTTCGTGTGGGGAAGCTTTCAAACTGGCCTGGGTTCTGAAATGGCTGTGAATAAAAGGTGTGCTGCGTCTGAAGTGCCCGGCCCAAGGGCTCTCTGCAATCCAAACAGCCAGCGCACAAAGCCATTAAACCTCAAGTGCCTGGGCGCGATTACCTGGAGACAGTTTGCAGCTGAGTCCCGCAGGAACCGGCTTTGTCTGAAAAACCACCCCCGGCAGGTGGAAGAAGTCCAGGTAGGTCCTGTTGATCCATCAGGGAGGGTGGTTTAGTCGTCCAGCACAGCACAAGGTGAATGGGAACAAGCAGAGATGAGATCAGGGAGATGTTTTCAAGGGGATTCTCTGCTGAGGCCCTGTCTCCCTGTGTGGTGGGTCTGAGCCCCTGGAATTTCCAGCATGACTAATGGCCCTGGTGACTTGTTTCCTGAAAGCAGATACACGGCCTGGAGGAGCCAGACCCGACCTCCTCAGGTCCATTTGCAGAGTGAAACCCCAGAAGTGCTGCTCCTGTGCTGCCTCGGAGCTCCTCCGTCTGCTGGCACCTCTTCCATGAGGAACACGGAGCTTTATTTTACCTCTTGGTGCCACACCAGCTGGAGCAGCTTCTTCCAGGGTGGGGAGTCTCTTTGCTGAGCCAGGAGACTGCCTGGAGTTGAACGTGCATTTCCCTCCTGTGGCTTAGAAGGCTGTATCTACATTTTTAGGGATTTTTTTTCTTTTTTCCTCCAACTCATTGAGGTACGAAGGGAAGATTATGGCACTTGATGATTTAATCAACATAATCTCTAGATAAAACATGCTTATGTTATACTACTGGGAGATATTAATTTATGCTGGTTTGCTTCTCTAAAGGTAAATTAAATCATTAGTTTTAAGACTGGATTAGTTGCACATGTGCCCAGCCTCTTAAAAAGGCAGTTTAGGAGTTCTTAAAAGCTTCTTGGCTTGGTATTTTCTCAGGAGTCATCCAGTCCCTTCAGTGCAGAGGTGCCACGAGAAGTGGAACTGTGGTGCAGTGCTTAAAGGTGGGACGCAGGATGTGCTCTTGCTCCATGCCCCCTTCTAGCCCAGGAATAGCATTTTTTACCAGCTCATTAATTCAGAGAGAAGGTTTTGCCCCAGCTCTGGGAAACTAGAACTGCTCCTTTGATCCAGCCTGTGCCTCTGAGCACTTGGGCTGGCTCCCTGCACCTGCCTGGAGCAGTGTCCACATCCATCTCCCACTGTGGAGAGCACCGGGACACCCAGGGTGTGTCAAGTGTTCAAGGCCAGGTTGGGTGGGGCTTCGAGCAACCTGGGCTGGTGGAAGGTGTCCCTGGAAGGAGAGGAGTTTTAAGGTCCCTCCCAGCCCAAAACCATTCTGGGATTCTGTGTTGGTGTGCTTGGGTGACCTTGGACATTCAGTCAGCACCTCTGAACTGCCTGGAAATCCCCCCAAATGTATCATTGAAGCTCCGCCAGGGCAGAACGAGAATTAAGAGCAGGAGGTATTCAGCGAGGTTGGGTGGAAGGTGTCACAGCTCTTTCATGCGGGGAGGGAAACTGAGGCACAGTCTGCCTCTCCTCGGAGGGCAGTAGCAGCATGCAGCAGTAAAATCTGGATGCTTGATCCCGGAGTCACTGGATTTGGAGCAGATGTGCTGTGCTGACCTGAGCAAGGGTCGTTCCCCTTGGGAATGCCCGGTGTGGTGGCGCTGGCTCCAAGCACGGAGGTGCCTTGACAATGGCTGCCCCCGACCCAGGGGGAGGAGAGCTGCCAGAGGCCCTCACAGCAATTTCAGGGCTATTAAGGATGTGCTAATGAGCTTTCTGCATGGTTTTCCAGCACTTCACTCCCCCAGCTCTGCCCATGCATTAACACCTCCCTCCCGGGAGGACAGCAAACACTCCACTGGAGCTGTAACTCCCTTTATCATGGATCTGGGCATCAGCAGGGCTGGTGCAGCGGCTGAGGAGAGGTCTTTTCTCAGCTCTCCACCACCGCACAGAGCAGGTGCTCAAGGCACCTCAAAGGAGCAACTGCCGGTCCCCCAGATCTGGGGCAAAACCTCACTGAATTAATGAGCTAGTGAAACTGCTGTGTGTGAAGGGAGAGGCAGAAAGTGCTGCTGCAGGAGCTCTCAGCCATCCATGGGCTCTGTGCTTGTGGAGGATCCTGTGTGGGAAGGTCTCCGTGCACCCAGGAAAGGCCACATCCATATGCTGTTTGCCACTCGCTCCCGGTGCTATTTTCCCTGGTACAGTCAGTGCTCGGGGCTGGTTGTGCACGGCACATCTCTGGGATGGTGGGATCTTTCCCCGCTCTGCTCTGCCTCTCTGGATCCCGGGCCCATCTGCTCCTGGCTGTGGTGGGTGTGCTGGGGGCTGCTCCAAATGTGGGGCTTTGGCTCTGGCACAGCCAGGATTCCTGTTCGCTATGGGACAGCCAGAGCTGGGGGAAGGAAACTTCCATATCTCCATGGAGGTCAGGACAGGGATGAGTTCACGAGGTTCTGCATCACATGAAGGGTGGGAAGCAGGTGTGGAGCTGCCCTGAAGCTTTTCCTGCTGTAGCTCTTCCCATTGTGCTGCTGGACGTGGGTGCCTGTGCAGAGAGCACAGAGAGCCCTTCTTGCTTCATGGCTTCATTTTTCCCGTTTGAATATTCAGAGGCATTTTTTCTGTTTGACTGTTTAGAGGCGAGTGTCTCCTCCTGTGCACGGTACTTTTGCGCCTGATTTATTGTGCGATGCTCTGGGATTAAATGTCAGTGCAGGAGGGCTGATCCAGTCTGCTCTGAACTAGGCACCTCCTGGAGCTCCAGAGGCATTTTGGGAATGAAATCAGCTCATATATGGCCCTTTGCCACCCTGTAGATGTGCCTAGTGATGTGTTCAGCTCTTCTCCAGCCCCCCCCTGCCCACAGGCACCCCTGGGAAGCATCCCTGGGGCTGAGCCCTTGCCCTTCACATGGAGGCCCCTCTGCTCCTGTGTGATTGTGTGTGTATCAGCTCCTCAGGGGCTGAGTTCTGGGGCTGTGCCTTTCCCCTGGGTGATGCCAGGGCAGGGAATGCCCCTCACAAGGTGGAGATCACCTCCCTGCTGCCACGTGGGTGGCTGTCTTACCAGGAGAGGAGATGGAAAGGTGCCCAGCTGGTACCTGTCACTTCTGACTGCAGGCGTCAAGGATGTGTCACTGGCAGAGCTAAAGGGGAACAGTGTTATTTTTGGCTGGATCAGGCTGTTTTTTCTCTCTGAGTACCACAGGCTGACATGAGGTGCTGCTGAGCACTCACTCTAGTTTATCTTTGCCGCGGTGAACAAGGGGGGAAAGTACTTTTTTTTAATTATAAAGAAAGTATTTGTAGTCTTTGGTGCTGGCAGAGCCTTGGCAACAAAGCTGGTGTGCAAGGTATATTTTGACTTGGTTTAATGTCTCTTTCAGGCTGCTGAGGGCTCTCCTGCATCTCCCATCCAGCCATCCAAGACTTGTCCTGCAGCCACAGAGGGTCCAGATCAGTGTTCAGGAGCAGGGACTGTGCTGCCACAGGGATCTCCACACTCCAGTCCTTACTCTGCAGCCTGGGAGAGAGAGAGCCAAAGCAGGTGGGTTTGGAAGAGCAGGAGAGGTGGGAATTCCTGGCTCCCAGGAGGGCAGGCACATGGGAAGCAGCAGTGGGAGAGGGAGGATCCCACTGATGCTGAGGCATCCGTGCCACTTCTAACACAGAGAGCTCAAACCCGAGACAGCAGGATTATTAATTGAGGTGTTTGTTTGAAGTTGAATGGACAGGAGTCACATCTCAAAACCATAAAGAATGAGCTTTTCAGCCCTTTTCCTTTCCACAAAACAGCAGCAACATCTCGGCAGGGATGTCAGGGCGAATCTGTTTCACTGACAACAAGATTGTTCTGTCTAGACGGGGAAGCGCCGCCAAACCGAGGGAGGCTGCGGAATAATTTAAAGCCAAAATACGTTACAGACATTAAATTTAAAAATAAAAGCTGGCTTGGCACAGACGATGCTTGATGGATAGCTGGTGTGAGGCTGGGATGGCAGCTGGCTCTGACACGGAGCGTGGTGGCAGGGGTTGGCAGGTGTCACTTGGGGTGACCCAGTGGCTGCTGACCTGTCACCCTTTCCCGGTTAAGTTTCCACCAGAATTGGTCCATGGAGGCATCTGAGTGGCCTGTGGAGCTCAGTGCAGGGATTCTCTGCGATATCTTGAATTCTGTAGCTCTGAGGCAGCTGCCCAGCCCTCCCTGCCCCCTCAGTGCCACCTCCTGATGTTCCAGGGAATGTCGGAGCAGAAAGGTTTGGCTGGGTGGGAGATGAGCCTTTCACTCCCTGGCTGCCTGGAGGGGCTGGCAGCCAGAGCTGTCTGAGGCTCAGGAGTGTGGTGCTGAGGTTGCAGCCCAGCCAGCATAAGGAATTTCCTTTCCTCTGGCAGAAAAAGAAAGATGAAATATTAAAAGTATGGCTCAAAGGCTGCTGTATATATATATATATATATAATATTTTTTTTCCCTTCTGCTCAGCACTGCTTTGGTGTTGCTCAGAGACAGCAGCCAGGCAGAGCAGGAGGGATGCCAGACTTCAGGAGAGAGCAGGGAGCGGGGCTGAAGCAAGGGAGAAAGAGGAGGATTGACTCAGGTGGGTTAATTTCAGGGCTCAGGGTGAATGCTGACACTTCCAACTCCACCACAGCCTTTAGAACTTTAGTTTTCTGTTCAGCATCAGGAAACAAACTCTGTTTTTTTATCTCTGCCTCTACAGGTGAGGGCAGTGCCCTCTGAAGCAGGAGGACACCTCCATGTGGGCCACTGTCCTTGGATGAGGGAGGATGGGAGGAGAAGAGGGCCAAGGCATCTGCCAGCTCCCCCTGGAGAAGCCCTGCAGGCTCCCAGCTTGACATTTGTGCCATTCTGGTGAGTTCAAGGGTCCCTGACAGCTTCTGGAGTGGTGGTGGTGTGAGGTTGATGTGAGGTTTCTCCCAGGGCCGAGCTCTTCCATTTGCTTCTGCTGATGACCTTGGGATGATGTGGCTGTTGGGCAGCAAGGCACGCTGGCAGCACGTGCTGTGTCCCACAGTCAGGAAATTGTGAGGCTTACCCAGCAATCCCAGTGAGAGGAATGACAGATCTGTCTTCACAAACAAGCTGGGGGTCTGCTGGTAGACAAAACTAGCACAGAGAGATAAAAGAAGCAACGGGAAGGATTCCACTGATTGGTGAATGGAAAAAAGATACTTGCCTTTGCAAACAAACTGTGGGTTTGCTGATAAATTAAATTGGATATTGAAAGATGAATGAAACAATGGGGGAAAACCATAAATTCCATAAGAATTAGAAATTCAGAGGGAGGGTTATACATTAGAGGGGAATCTTAGGTATCAGGGGTTCTGGGAAGTCTGTACCTCTCAAGTACCTCAGCCGAAGGGAAAGAGAGAGGGAAATGCAGCCGGGAAATTGGGATGAAAAGGAGGCTGTGTCCTCCAAAAATTTGAGAGACCCCAGGGGAATGCCCAATGGCTTCTCCCTTTATTTGGATAAAGTCAAAGGACTCCTCTGTCTCCTTTTTGGACATAAAGCTCTGGGGTTTGTGGATTAATTGTCCTGACACCAGCGACTCAGCTGCTGGATGGGCGTCAGGAACCAGCATCCCAAAGGAGCCTTCAGGGGAGTGCAGGAGGAGACCCTGCAGGGAGGGAGAGCTGAGGGCTGCTGTCTGCCAGGGGAGGAGTTGGAGGGATCCAGATCAGGCTGTTTAAGGCTGCTCCCTCCTCGTCTGCTCCTGCTGTGTGTCAGCAAGTCTTGATCCTCGGGGATGTGGGAAAGGGAAGATGCAGGGAGTGGGCTTGGAGCAGGGTTAACTTTACACCTCTGCAGGCACTGACATCAAGGGCTGTTTATTTGCTGATCAGGGATGTGCCCAAAGGAAGCAGGCTGGGGACACAGTCACTTGCTGGAGCTCACAAATTGGGAGGAGCAAACAGAGCTTGACCTCGACTCCAGCTGCTGCCTGGCCTCAGCCCTTGGCTCCTGTGCCGCCTCTGGCGGGGCAGGGTGGGGACAGGCAGCAGAAGGGGGACCTGATGTCCCTTTTCCCACAGCCTTGTGCATTCTCCTGCCTCCTGCTGCCTGTAAAACACCCTGTGATTAATTACACCACTCTGCAGCCGCCGAAAATTTATTTAGAGCGTTGTGTTTGCTGCTGCTGCCACTTACACAATGGCAAATGTGCCGTGGCTGCTAATGGGTCACTGAAGGGGATCACACCATTGGAGCTGCTCTGGGAGCAGGGCAGGGAGAGGGAACGCTGCCAGGAAGGTGAGACAGATCTGTTCCAGTAGAATGGGCTACGATGCTTGCAGGAAATTGCTTGCTTCCCTGATAGCATCCAACTACTTTAATAAATCAATTTTTCCACTCGTTTGTTTAGCTTAAGCTTTCTCCTCCCTGCATCCTAAAAAATTAGTCTAATAGCACTTTTTTATCTCTGAGAGGTTTGGAAATTATTTTCCTTCAAGGATTTCACTTTCCTTGGGGTGCTCAGAAAAAGAGGGGCTGAGAGAGAGTTGTCAGCAGAAGAAAAGAGCCTCAGAAAAAGCCTCCCTAAAAATGCTACCAAAGGCATGCAGAAATCAGCCCCGCTGTTGAATTTTAATGTTTCTGTGGGGCTGGTTTGTGTGAACTGAAGCAGGTTGTGTTTATTCAATAGAACTCTGTGGGTATCTTGCACTGCATGTCACTCCCTCAGTGCACTGAGAGCAATTCAGCTTGAGGAACCATCACCAACACTGTTATCTTTATTGCCAGTCCTGCCTGATAAATCTGCTCCCTCCAGGGTGGCTGAGCCCAGTGAGTAGCCCAGACCAGAGTGTGTGTTCAGGAGAAAGCAAAGCTGGTGCTCAGGAGCTGCTTGCTGGGATCCCAACAGCAGGCGCTTCAAACAGCCCCAAGGGCTGCTTTGAAAACATGGAGTTTGCAGAGCTCTGCACAAGCAGTCCCTGGGTTTTTCCAGCACATTGGGATTCAGGTGGTTCTCAGCTTGGAGGGGCAGAAATGTGCTGTAATTCCGTGAGCCCTGCTGTCCTTCCCGACATTACACTGCAAATTCATTGCAAGACTCAGCATGGGATCAGTGACTTGTGCTGGACTTTGTCTTTCTGAGCCCAGGGTTGCTTTACTGAGCTGTGTCCCATGTGGGCAGGTGCCTGCTATTTGACGTCCTGCAGGGCAGAGCAGAGGAGCACGTTCCTGGCACAGGGTGAAGCTGGACTGGGAGCCTTGGCTCACAGCTCCTTGTCCGTGGTGGCAATTTCCCTGGGTCTGCGAGAGCCAGGAGCTCTTGTGTCACCCATGCCAGCTTCCTGGCTGCCTGCTGGCCGTGGCAAGTGGCCGTTCCCTCCCTCCTGCTGAACTGGTACCACTTCTCCCCTCCATTTCAGCCCTCGCGGGGACATCGCCGGCTCTGGGAACCGCTGGAGGTGCGGATCACAGCTGGCTCCTCGTGGAGTCCCGACAGCTCCTGGGGCACCAGCAGCTCCGCTGGTTTCTGTTTGCCGTGTCTGGCACCCCCGAGCTGTCCAGAACCACGGGGTGCTGTGGATGCAGCCTCGGCTGGGAAAGGGAGCGCCCCCGGCTTGGAGCGTCCGAGCAGGAACGAGTCCGGTGCCAGTGATGCACCCGCTACGCTGCCTCTCGCTGAGGGATGGGAATGGTTGGAGAAGGTCCCCTTTGTCCCTCTCTCTGGGCAGAAGGGGCTTGTGCAGCCTGGCAGGGGCAGAGGAGCTCTCTGGGGAGCAGGGGTGTCCCCGAGCTCCTGGCCCTGGGATCTACTGCCATCCTGGTGCTGCAGTGAGGGGCTGCCCCGGCCCCAGCAGTGCCCTGGCAGCAGCGGGGTGCTGGAGGGGCACAGGGCAGGCACTGGGGAATGCAGAGAGCATTCCCTGCTCCCTTCTGAGGCCACGGGATGTGGGAGGGAAAGTGACTTTTACAGAAATAAAGGAGACTTCCTTTTGGGTCAAGTGCTCTGGAAGGGAACGATTTTGAGATGAAAGGCTTTTTGCTCTGGTAATACAGATTCACATTGCCTAGAGGGAAGTCTGCCTTATGCCAGGCTGTTTTTCCCTCTGGGGGCATTGAGATTGCAATTGAAGATGAATTTTCAACATACAAAAGAGAAGAAGAAAGCTGAGAGAAGACTTTAAAACATATCAGGGGTTCTCGTGGTCTGTTTTAATTTGTCAGCTTGTCTCTCTTGCTTGTAACATCCCTGTTGGGTGCAAGGATTGTTCCTCCTCTTCCCTTTGTGACTTGCTCCTTCCCTCTGGCATCTTCATCAATCCCAGGCTCTGCTTTTAATATTTTTCAGGTTTTTTCTTTTTCTTTCTTTCTTTCTTTCTTTCTTTTCTTTTTTTTTTTTCCCCCCTTTTTGGCACCCAAGGCTGGTTGACAGAGCACCAGGAGCTCCTGTGTGCTGCCCTGGGCGATCCCTGGGCTGGCAGAGATCAGAGAATCGCAGGATGGTTGGGGTTGGAAGGGACCTTAAAGACAATTTAGTTCCAACCCCCTGCCGTGGGCAGGAATGCCACCCACTGGAGCAGGGTTTTGGTTAGCAGGGGGTGAGCAGAGACCAGCCCTCAGCCTCAGGAGCAGCCAGGTGAAGCCCCCTGGAAGGTCTGGCATGGACCCTTTCCCTGCCAGTTTATAATCTGAAGGGTCTCTTCTAAAAACACGTTACGCTTGGCTTTGGTAAGGCCATGGGAAGCATCAGGGTGTTTAATTTCTCTGCCTTCTGCTGGTTCTGCCCCCCTGCCCTGCAGGGATGAGGCGCACGCTGGGCTCAGTGCGAAGTGCTGTAAAACCCCGGCATTGATTTCTCAATCAAAGGTGTCTGTTTGCTCCTCGGCCTATGCTTTAATGCCTGAAAATCCATTTTTCACTCCCCAACAGTTTGCTGTAAGGTTTTTAAATCAACTGTTGTGCTTCAGAGCTCTGGGAGGGGAATGGATTCAGTCGAGCTGGCTCACCAGTGAGTTTTGAACCAGACAGAAAACAGCCAGAGCCTGTGGGGGCTCTCCAGTCTCAGGTGAGACCTTTGCCTGTGCATCACTGTGGTTGGTACAGGACAACAGTGCTCTCCTTGTTCAGCTTTCTCTCTTTGGAAAGCTGTGGGCCTCCCTCCTGCTCCAACAGTGACCCTGTCTCAGCAGCTCTGTGCTCCCCAGGCTTTGGGGATTGTAGGCTGAAGTTTCAGGGTGTCCTGAAAACAAATGCCACAAAAACCTCCAGACTTTTATTCTGTATTTAAAAGGAACACCATGTTCCCGCCTGCGCTTTCCGTGTTTTCTTGGCAATCCCAGCGTTTGCTCGCTGTTTCCAGGGCATTGTGCTCTGCTGCTCTTCAGGGGCTCTACAGCTGCCCCAAGCCTTGCTGAAGTGCAGCTGCTTTTGGGGAGAACAGAGTGGCCTGGGGCAGCAAGGAATGCTGCTGCCCTGGGCTGTGCTCCTGCAGGAATTGCAGCAGGGAAAGCTGCAGCAGCTCCTGCCTTGGCCTCTGCCCTCTCCATCAGCTCTCCTTGATTACAGTAACATAGTAAAGATGTTTAACCCCATCTTTCCCCTTGCTAGAGGAGGGCAAATGCCATGGAAAATCCTTTCCAAAGGTGGGAGTGGGGTAGCTGTGCAGGCCTGGGAGGTGCTGGTGAAGGCTGGTGAAATGCAGGTGACTCCTGGTGCTAATTGTATGCAGCAGATTTATCTGGAAGGAGTTGAAGGATGCACATCAAGGATGTCTCAGCTATTCAAGTGAGAAATCAAATTAAACTTTGCATCAAACAGTGGAGCTGCTCTGTGCTGGGAGTTGTGTCGGATCCATTAAGGTTTCTCCGTGCCGGGCCCCCAGAAGTTAGTGGAGAGGAAAACCAGTGCTCAGTGTCAGGGGCTGTGTTTGCTGCTCACCTGGATGTGTCAGTGATGTGGGCAGGAGAAAAGGGGATTAGTTCTTTAACCTTCAGGATGCCTGTGTGAGGAGTGGGAGGGGGACAGTGGCTCCACAGCGATCCTGAGGGATCCTCAGGGATCAGCCCCGGGGAGCTGGAGGTCTGGAAAATGCTCTTGTCCCAGTTAGCTGTCTCCTGATCTCCCAGTAACAGGCTGGGACACAGAGCCCCTTGGGAACCCTGGGGTGTCTGGGAGGCAGCTGGGAGAAATCTGAAGGGAAGCAAAACTATCAGCATCACACAGAAGCGCGGCTCTGACTCGCTTCTCATCAGGCACAAGTCCACGTGTGCTGCTGAAGGGAAAGATCTGGACAGCACGTTGCTCCCTGCACAGGGACAGATTGCTCGGAGGCTGGGTGGAGCAGACTTGGCATGGGAGAGGTGGCAGCCCGGAGGAAGCTGCCAGCCTGGTGCCAGGGGAATCGTCTGCTGGGAATCTGTGCAGGATTTTGGCTGCAAAACAGTACCAGAGGCTCTGAGTGCTCCCAGGTAACCAAAACACATCCAGCTCTCGCCATGGTGATGGTGGGACGCACCAAAGAGCTGTCAGGAGCTGTCAGGAGGAGGAGAGGAGCACTCAGCTTCCTCCAGTGCAAGTGCTGAGTGCCAAAGGGCTCTCTGACTCATGTACCAGGGCCCAGCTTGGCAGCTGCTCTCTGGTTTGGTCTCTCTTCATCCCTGGGCTCTGCCCAGGAAGCTCCAGCTTGGTATTTAAAAGCCATTTGCAGCACTGCTGCTCTGCTGCCAGGAGTAAAATTGGTCTGACCCTGGGATGCACGGACATATCCTGGTGCTGGAGCACGACAACCCCGTGACAGGCACGGCTGAGTCTCCTTGGGTGTCCTGCCTAGATTAGGGCTCTCCAGCCAAGTTAATATCTTCCCTTCTTCCTCTTCTGTCGTCTTACAAGGATTTTCAGGAATTTAAGACGCTAAACCCCAATTAGGCAACACTTATTAATTTCCGAGATGTAATTTATTTACAGAGTGTTGCCATTCACAGCAGCAAGAGCCGGTAATTGCTGCAGCTTGCTTTCCAGGCTGGGATCTGAGAGGCTTGAGAATCCTGAGTGCGGCAGCCAGGGCTGGCTCTGGGTGGATCCTGCCTCGCAGGGGTACAAGGAGCTGAGGAAGGAGCTGATCCTCACCCAGACACCCCAGCTTTTGCTCAAGGCAGCCCAGTCCTGGGGCATGGGAACAGGCCAGGGGCAGGACTGCCATCCTCTCATCATGGTTGTGTTCCCCACGGTGCCTTTGCTGTCTCAGTTGTTCCTTTTCGTTTGTCCTGGAAGGATATGTGTGTCCTCATCCTGCTCCAGAGTTCCTGATAGGCTGGACAAGCCACTTCCCTGCGGATCTGAGGGCAGAGCTGCAGGGAATCAACGAGGCCAAAGCAAATGAGGCCCTACACGCTCGTCCTTCAGGCTGCCAGCACCGGGCATGGCATCTGTGCAGTGTGATGGCTTCAGGCTGTGCTTTTCCCTTCTCCCCCTGGCACAGGCTGCTGCTCAGAGCCACAGGGATGCTGAACCAAAGCTCTGCTGACGTGTAGCCCTGTGACCAATTCCTCTAGAGCTGGCTGAGCTGTTTGCTGGGACGCTGGCTCCTCCAGGATGAGCTGGGCTGTGGGGCACAGCCTTCCAGCCCCATCCAATTTTATCTCCATTTTACCTCCAGCTGGGGTCGGGTTGAGAGAAGGGAGCAGCCTCCTGTGTTTTGGAGGGGGAGAAGCTCTCCCTTCTCAGCTCATGGACCACTGGGCTGTGTCTTGCCATCTACACCAGCAACACCTTCAGGAGAGTCTCCCCGATGGCCCTTTAGGGAGGTTCATCAAAGTGCCAGACCACTGCCTTCACCTTGTTATGCTTCCCAAGGACCACTGGAAAATGGGGTAACAGAGCTGCTCCCCTTCCCCTCACATGGGACGGGATCTGCTGGGGGTGAGTGTGTTTGTGTAGGACTGTGAGGTCCTGGTTTTGATTTGGCTCCAGAGGCACTGCCAAAACTCCAATGTTTCCTGCAGACTTTGACAAATAGTTGCAAAATATTGTGGTTTTATCTTGTGGCAGCCTCCTGAGAGGCTCCTCCTCCTCAGCCCTGCTGAGCCTGCCAAGGAAGCAGTTGTACCCAGCCACCATCTCCAGTTGATCCATAGTTCCTGTTTGTGGGCACAGGAAGTGTTCCAGGCTCCCAGGAGCGGGTAGGGATGGAAGCCTGGATGGATTTGCCATCTGGAATGATACTGGGCCATTTGGTACAGAGGATCTTGGAGGAAGAGCCTCTGGTGCTGCAATGAGCTCTGTGCTGCTGGGATAATTTCTGGGAGCTCGTGCAGGCAAGTCCTGACTTCTGAAATGCCTGAAACCAGTGAGTTTGGAGCACTGCCTGCTGCTGTGATGATCCTCTTTAATATCCTTGTCCAAGTATCCATGGAGAAGCGTGACCTGCTTCTTCCTAGGCTGAGCGTGCCAGGATGCTGCCAGAGGGTTTCTGGTTTAGTTTCTTGATCCTCACCTCTTCCTTGTGCACTTGGTGATGCCTCATGATGTGGTGAGCAGGGGCTGCAGGGAGCATGTCTTCTCTCTCTATGGCTGACCTGCAGAGCAGGAATCTGGCCCTGGAGCATCCCCTGCCCTTTGTAGGGCTCCAGTTCGGCAGTCCCCAAACTTAAAATGCAAATGAAATGGAAATCTGAGGGGCAAAGGGTCTGCTGACTCCTTCAGTGCTGGGCTCTGCTGCCTGCAGAGGAAGAGTGCTGCTTGTGTTCTCCTTCCCCAGCTAGCCTGGGCAAGGCACTGGCATGATAAAGGAAGGCAATTTCCTCAGCTCGTGCTGAGATCTTATTATGCATTTCCATTAAGCCAGAGAAGAGGAGGGAGCAACCCAAGCTTTCTGGAGCAGTGGCGCTGTGGAGTTGTGCAGCCCTGCCAGCCCTGGGGGAGGCTGGAGGGGGCTGAGGAAGGGTTCTCCAGTCACAAGGAATCAGGTTAATGCCTTGGGGCCAGGACCTTGGCTCTGTGGAGCGTGCAGGCAGCTGAGGAGCAGAGGCTGTGGCTGCAGATGCGTTGGTGGGGAGATCAGGTGGGACAGGGTCTGCAGAGGGGTGGAGAGCAAGGTGTTCTTCTCCTTCTCCCTCTTCTGCCTGCCTGGTTTGAGTTGTTTTCTGTGTGCCTGATCCGTGCACGGCAGGGTCTCCTGAGAAGGGTGGCAGTGGGGGGTGGTGAAGGTGGATGCTCCCAAGGGGTGACAGGGGAAGATGTCTGTGTTTCCGTGCTCCAAGGATTTTTTCAGAGAGCCTCGGAGGTGGCTGGCTAAGGACTGTGCTGTCCCTTGGGTAGGGATCTACCCAGCACTCCCTCTCCATCACCCCTGCTCTGCAGGGCTGCCCTGTCCCAGCCTCACCTAACCCACAGCCTTCAGCCCAGTTTTGTCCTGACCTCAGTCCCTGTTATGTCTCCCAGCCCCGAGAGCTGCTGCTGGGCTCTAGAACCCTCTGGAATCACACAGGAGTAACGTCAGCCAGAAGCTGGTTGCTGGCTGAGGCTGAGGGTTGTGCTGCCTGCTCCAGGGAGGGGATATTTCCCTGGCTGGTCATGGAGCACGGTTTGGCTGCTCTGTGCTGTGGTGGTTTGGAGCCCAGCTTTAAATGTGGGTCACTAATGAAAAAGCTCTTCTGCAGCTCATTGCACTTTACAGGAACAAATGCCTCTGCTGTTGGGGTGGCTTTTACAGTCTCTGACCACTGTGTTCTTCAGCAGCTTAAGCCACTCACATGATAAACCCCTGAAATGGAGTCGGGCTCTTAGGATAACAGGGAAGCAGGAGGTTGGAATAGACTGAAATGGGAGAAGCCAGGGGGCTGGTTCCTTCCATGCTAGCAGTGTGATTCTTTCCCCAGGCAGATGGGCTGGTGGGAGCTCTTGGCTTGGCTAAAGAGTGAGGGCTGGGGTGGGGGGGATTAGTGTTTCACTGCCTCCCTGTGACCTTATCCCAGGGCTGGTCAGTGGGAATGTCAGTCTGATCCAAAATGATTACAACTGCACAGAAACCATTAGCACAGGCTGTGCCATGAGGAGAAGTCCATCATTTCTGCTGCGGGGCACACGCATGTGGGTTTGCTGATAAATGAAATTGGATATTGAAAGATGAAAGAAACAATGGGGGGAAACCATAAATTCCATAAGAATTAAAAATTCAAAGGGAGGGTTATACATTAGAGGGGAATCTTAGGTGTTAAGTGTTCTGGGAAGTCTGTACCTCTCAAGTACCCCAGGCAAAGGGAAAGAGAGGGAAATTCGGCCAGGAAATTGGGATGAAAAGGAGGCTGCATCCTCCAAAAATTTGAGAGACCCCAGGGGAATGCCCCATGGCCTCTCCCTTTATTTGGATAAAGTCAAAGGACTCCTCTCTCTCCTTTTTGGACATAAAGCTCTGGGGTTTGTGGATTAATTGTCCTGACACCAGCAACTCAGCTGCTGGATGGGCGTCAGGAACCAGCATCCCAAAGGAGCCTTCAGGGGAGTGCAGGAGGAGACCCTGCAGGGAGGGAGATTAATTTTTGCGGATCAATTTTCCTGACACCCTGATCTCTGCCCTCTGTGGGTTCGTGTAGGAGCTGCGGGCAGGAGGGGGCGGCCGGGGTGGGTCTGTGGCTGCTGCTGCAGGTGATGCCCGCTGTGCCTGCGGCTGGCGGGTCCTTCCCGGCAGGCAGGAAAACACCTGCTGCGTGTGAGCTCTGCAGCCCGGCTCCGCCGCAGCCGGGAGCAAAGTCCCTGCTGTGTCCCGGCCGATGGAGCAGAGATGTGGCTGCACAGCCCGCACGTGGCTGTGCCCAAAGAGGGCACTGCTGGGCCACATTCCTCCCCAGCACCCTCCCTTCCCACTAAGTGCCTTCCCAGCCCCAGCTGCTGACTGGGAGCAGGGCTCTCCTCTGCAGAGCTCAATGGAAACACCTCAAGGATTTCTCGGCTTATGATAAGGCTTTTTTTTTTTTTTTTTTTTTTTTTTTTGTTGTACCNNNTTTTTTTTTTTTTTTTTCTTCTGAGATGTAGCAGTTACATTAAATAAGAAGCTGTCACTGCAATGCCTGTCCTGCCTTCTGGCAACGTGCTCTTCTTGGGAGCTTAGGTGAAAAAACCACGTACACCAGATGTGCTTTTCCTCCTGTTTACATTTCTTCTTTGCCTTGACTCACCTGTAGGGAAGACTCCAGGTTCATCCCACTGCTGAGGGTCCCCAAAGCTCCCCTGGAGCTGTCAGTCCCCGGGTGTGTCCCCGGCAGCTCCCCCTTTGCACACACCCTCAGGTGGCTTCTACAGGGAAACTCTTCTGATTAAATCTTGCTTGTCCAGGGAGAAATAGGTTGGGAAGCCTGTTCTGACAGAGTGCTGCCAGAGAAGGGAATGGAATTCTGAGGCTGCTGCTCTGCTCTGTGGGAGGAGAGGCTTCAAACAGCAATTAGCCTGCACTGCCATTTCCAGGGAAACAGCTCTTGGTGCGCCGGACAATGGGCTGCAGGAGGCAGGCAGGTTAAAAGCTCTAATTCTGGGAGGATATATTTAGTTGGTTTTTTTTTTCCTTTCAAAGGAGGGCAGGTTAGAAAGGCTCTGACTCCTTTAAATAGATGCTCCTTCCATAACCAGCTCGGAGCTGCGTCAGGGGCACTGGCTGTTCCCTTCCACCCTGGTGCTGGTGGCAAACGCCCAGCTGGGGGTCTGGGAACCTGCCCTGGGTCAGAGCAGAAGGGCTGAAGGAAAAGGCTCTGGGTTCCCTCAGCAGCTGTCCCAGGCAGAGGTTCTCTGCTGCTGCTCGCCAGCTGTGTATTTATTCTGTTAGCTGGGAAAGAGCAGTGTAAATGACAATGTAGTCTGGGTGAGTGCAGCACAGTGCAAAACTCAGCACCAAGCCAGAACCCTGGTGTTCTCCTGCCTCCGTCCCTCGATCCCTGAATGTTCCTGATCGCCTCTGGTGGCGTGTGCTGGGGTATGGGGGCAGCTGTGGGCCTGCAGAGGGGAGCTCATGGCAATAGGCCAGGTCTGTGTTCCACCCGAAGGGGCTGCCTTTGGGATGCAGAGACGCCTGAGTGAGGAACTGGGGAGTCCAGAAGGAGCAGGGCTGCTCTGTAATGCTGAGAAGCACAAGGAATGCTCTCCAGCTGTAGGGCTGTTTCTCGGGGTAGGTTGGCCTTGTTGTCTGGGAGATGTCCTGGTGGTGTTTGGACTGTCACCCCCAGAGCCACGAGCTGCTGGCACACTTTGCTGGCTGGTTGGATGCGCGGTGCTTTCCCAGAAATGTGTTTTCCCCCATGTGGCTGGGCAGGCTGTGATCCCAGAAAAGGAGATCCCAGGGTGGTGTTTACAGAGCGTGAGAGGAGCTGGCAGAAGCTTTTTCCCATCCTTTGCTTTGGCACACCTGGACCTGTTTGTTTCCCCAAATATTGCTGCTCTTGGTTAGCTTGTGGCGTCTCTGCCCGTGACAGGGTGGTGGGAAGTAGATGATCCTTAAGGTGCCTTCCCAGCCAACCCATTTTGTGTTTCTGTGAGCTCCTGGCAGCTGTTTCTGTCTCCCTGAAGTGCTCCTTCCTCTGAATTCCTTCCACTGACGCTTATGTCCATTCCCTGCTGCTGTGCTCGGCCCGTTCTGCTCCCTCAGGTGTCTCCAGCACAGCCATCCTCTCCCACAGCTCTCCTGGCCAGCACAGCTCGTTCCCAAGCTGGGAAGTTTCCCCTGGAGCAGAGCGCCCTGTCACGCTCTGCCCACGCACCCGGCTGTGGGGGCTCCGTGTTTGTCCCCCTTCCCAGAGCAGTGGGAAGGGCACGTGCTGCGCAGGGGAGGATGAGGTGGGAGGTGGCACCAAGGCCCCTGTGACTCAGGCGACTGCCGTGAGCTGGCAGCTGTGCACAGGCTTCTTCAAGTGGATGTGGTGGGGAGCTGCATCCTCTTTGCCTTCCCAGGAGGGCTCAGAGCAGGCTCCTGCATACCTGCCCTCCCTTTTGAAGGGTGGGGAGAACTTACTGAGATTATTCACGTGGCTTTTCTGGTATTAGTCTGACAAGAAGACTGCTGTCGCTGCTTGGCTGTTGTTTGCTCCTGTCTGTGCCCCACAAGCATCAGTGAGGCTCTTGCTGCCCTCCAAAACCCCTTTGCCAAACTGCTGCAGGGGCAAAGTGAGCTTTGCCCTGGCAGAAGGGAGCCTCTGGCACTGGGTCCTTTCCCCATGGCTCCTCTTGGCCATGTCCAGCACGAGTGGTGTTTGTTGGCAGGAATCCCTCCCTGCACTGCCTGCCTCGTGTTTGTTCCTGAGAGGAACCAGCAGCACATGATGGTGTCAGAGACAAATCGGGCTCCCAGGTGTCAGGGCAGAAGTAAAGGATGTGGAAATCTGAGCTTTACCTGCCTGCAATTCATTCTGGGGCTTTGCTGGAACAAGCTGCTTATCAGCTGCTTATCAGCTGCTGTGGTGCCCAATTCCCTCTGCCAAGGAACAGAGAGGTGGGAACAAACCTTGGCAAATCAACTGTGCTCTTCCTGGGGAAGCAGCCCGAGTGGGGAAATGCTGGGGCACGGCTCACCACCTGCACCCACGGGGCTGGCACTGGGAGGTGGGGCTGGCTGAGCCAGGCTGCAGGGCTGGGAGGTGGTGCCATGGCTGTCCAGGAGCTGTCCCTGTCCCCCACGTCCCTGAGTGAATGAGTGGGGGACTGGCAGGCTCAAACCCCAGCCCGGCGCCCTGGGCAGCAGGTCTGGCACTGCTGAGTGCTTGAGCGGTTGCCAGGTCCGAGCTGCCACGGGCTGATCCGTCACCAGTGACTGTGGCCAGCCCTGGGGACAGTGTGGCTCCCTTGGAGAGGGGGCAGCCTCCCCTTGCTCCCTGCCCCACAGCAGTGCCCAGCCTGCTCACTCTGCTCGCTTGATTTGTCCGCGTTCGGCGAGGGTGAAGTCACAGATATTTCTGGGCAGCGATAGGATCTCTCTTTTAATGAGATCCCAGGCACTGGAAGTGCCCCATTCCCTTATCTCCCCTCTGCAGGTGTACAGGGCCCCCCTCTCCCTCCAGACTGGGAGGAAGCAGCTGAATGGCTGCCACAGCCCCTCTCTACCCGTAAATAAAAGGGGAGGTTGGGTGCCAGAGGAAGGCATGAACACAGCACTGCCCAAGTTTCTGTGGCTCCCAGGGCTTCCTGGAAGCTGTCTGATGAAAAGGGAACGTCCCTAGCCAGGGAAGAGAGTGCCAGAGCATGTCTCCTGGCCAGAGTGGCCACTGCGAACCAAAAGTGTGGAAAAATCAGTAGAAAGAGGGAATGGACAGCACTTCATCCAGCACAGAGCCTGGAAAATGGAGAAATTGTGAAGGGAACAATGGGATGAGAAACTTCAGTGGAATTACTAGGAGGTGCAGAGGAGGAATTGATTTTTGGCATATGAAAAAGAACAGAAGAGGGGGAAATAAAACCTCTCAGCAATGCTATTGGACTTGGAAAAGCTGAGTGTGTGGTGTTCTCTGTGGAGAAGGGATGGTGCCTTCAGCTCATTTGACAGTGACCCTGTGGGAATCTGTCCCCGTTCCCGCCATGGCCCATCAGCATTTGGGAGCGTGGGGGGCTGGTGGGGGGGCAGCTCCCCCAGCTGCTGCCGGGGCTGGGGAGGAGCGAGGAGCAGCTCTGCGGATGAGCCCTGGGCTGCTCTGCGGGCTGGGATCCTGGGAGGCGCTCGGTGGAGGTTTAGTGTGAGGTTATGCAATGATCGACCTGACAGGAGCGGCCCTGATTGAGCCAGCTCAGCTCCCAGCCGGCTCAAGCTGTGGTGCTGATACCGTCGGTGCTTAGAAATGGAGAGTTCTCTTGGATCAGAAAGTCGAGGACGTGGCACCCTGCTGTGGAAATTGGTCTGGGTGGAAGCTCTGTGCTTCCCCAGGGGCATCCCCACTCCCCGGGCCAGGCTGAGCTGTTGGAACAGTTCTGCAGGGCTTGCCAAGCCATTTGGGGTCTGTGCACTAGTGCCAGGCAGTGCCACCTCCTGTGACCCAGAGGAGCCCCTGCCCTCTGGCCTCTCTGGCCTCCCCAGGCCCCTCGGTGGAGGAGCCCACACCTAATCGCTGTTAGAGCTCCCTGTTGCTATGGCGATGATGCCCCCAGGCGTGATGCTCTCGGTGCTCTGCCTCCACTGCCATGTCCTGCATCCCGGCAGAGAGCTGTGTGTGCACCTCAGGACGTCCACGTGCTCCGTCCCAGCCTTCAGAGGTGCTTCATAATCCCCTCGGAGCGTGAGCGGAATCTCTCCTGAGCTGCTGAAGGCTTTACTTGGAGGGTCTGATGGGAAGGTTAAGGAGAGGCCAGCAGTGCTCACCCCGCTGCTGCCGAGAGCTCCACAGCTAAACTTAGCCCCTGAGTCACTCATGAGTCAGCAATTCGGGGGCAGGCAATCTTAATTTCTCTTTTCTTCCTTTTTTTTTTTTTTCCCTTTTTAACAATGATGCACCCAAGGTAGGCTTCAGATTGGATTGATTTTGCTCCTAATCCAGCACATGTCCTGCCTGCAGTCCTTTCCCCTGGGGCATTCCTGAGCTGCTCCAGAAGAGTGAGCTCCATCCTCTGATGCCTGCCATGGCCAGGGCCTGTCTGCAGCTGAGCAGCCTCCTTGCCCATCATTAGTGGCCCAAGATGTGGAAGGCTCTGTCTGGCCAGCGAGGTCTCGTGCTGGGAGAGCGCTGGCCCAGGCTGTGGGCAAGTAGAGCCCCCCTGGAGCTGCTTGGAAATGCAGTGAGTGAAGATCCATCCAGATGCTCTTATCCCAGCAGTAGCAGAAGTGCTCTGAAAAACCCACGTGAGGGTTAAAACACCAGGAGATGCAGATGTTCCCGGCCTCTGGAGCTGCTCTGTGCGATGCTCAAGCCTCCTCCAGACCAGCCTGTCCCTGTGCTGTGTGTGCCACCAGCCAGCCCTCCTCAGAGGAGGTGCCTCGGGGCTGTGATGGAGCAGAGCTCTGTGCTGAACACCCTTTCCCAGGATGAAGCAGGCTGGCCGGGCAGCTTCTCACAGTCCCCAGAAAGTAAATCCTGGGAGCAGAGTCCCCACTGTCAGCCCGCTGTGTCCATTTGTGTGAGATCCCACTGAGCGCGTTTTGCATAATTTGTTTCCCAGAATGAAGTGTTTTACAAGTGCAGCGTTTAATCACCTTGCAAAAAGGGGATGAAAAACCATCCCCGTGCCTGGGGCTGGGAAGTCTCTGGAGAGGAATCTGGAGAGGGGACCGTGTGCTCACCCCTGGGCTGGAGAGCCGGGAGGAGCGGGTGTGTGCTGGCAGAGAGCCTGGGGCTGGACAGGACAGCTGGAGGCACCAGACATGGAGATACCTGCAAGGAGCCAAGCCCCAGCATCCTTCCCAGGAGCTGGATCTGCTCCCCAGCCCATGTGCCTGCCCTCCCAGGGCAGACTGGAGGGGGAGGTGATGCTGGTGCTGTGCACCCCAAGCCTCTGCAGCTCCATTACAGCTCCCATAACACAGCTCTTCCCTGGGGCCTCGCCACTCCTCCACTTCTGTTCTTACTAGAGACACCCCAAAACTTGGCAACTCAAGTATCTTCCCAGCTGAGTGTGTGCGTTTCTGGCAACAAGGTGAACCCAAGCAAGGCTGACAGCACCTGAGCCTGGAAACTACTTCTGGTTCCTGCACAGAACCTGGCCCTTCCTCAGTGCAGAGGTACCTCTGTTTTGATTAAGGATTGCTGGCCAGCTTCCTTCTTTTTAGCACCTGGGGATAAATCAGTGGCTTGTTGGACCATGTAGGGCACAGTGAGCAGTGCGTGCTCCTGGCCCTGCCCTGGAGGTGACAGTGGGTGTTGGACTGGGGGGCTGCCGCTCTCACTGTCATTTTTATTTTATTCACAGCAGGTGAAGGATGAAAAATCAAAGTAATGGCCAAGGATCCAGCATCCACTTGACTTCTCTTGCCCACGGCAGAGCGATAAATCCAGTTAAGGCATTGCAGTGGGCGAGACCACGAGGTTCCCCAGCCCGGAGCCCACACGCTGCAGGAGCTGAGGATGATGCTGGCCCGGCAGCCTCAAGGTGCGCTCTCCCTCCCTGTCCCTGCCTCACCTTTGATCCGCTGCCGGTGGGGGATTGGCTCAGCGGGGCTGGCAGAGCAGCAGGAGCGTCCCCGTGACTAATGAGCTGTTTCTGCTGCTGCCCGCGCCGCGGTGGGGGCTCTGAGACCCGTGCTGGCAAACCCAGCGCCTTCTCCTGCTGCAGACCTGGCCCCCGTTCCCTCTGAGCCGAAGGATCTCTCCTCTGAGCGCTGCTCCTGCCTCTTCCACAGCAAACAGGCTGCTGAGGTCTGGTCCTGCTGCCGGGCCGTGTCAGGTGGGGGTGGCTCTGAGTGCGGGTGGTCCCTGCTCTGAGCTCGGAGCAGGGAATTGGCTCCAGGAGGCTTCTGGCCGCCCCTGTGTGACCCAGCTTCGCGGAGATGGTCTGAGCTTTGAACTGTGGCTCTGGCAGATGCTGCAGGGGACCACCCCTCACCCAGCCACGTGCCCCTCCTTCGGCTGTGAAAAGACAACGAACAGCTCGGAAGGATGGGGTTTGTTGGTGATGCCTGTTCACTAAAGGCTGCTGAATAGGGAAGGGGATGAGGCCTTGGGAGCACGACCTCCTGTCCCTCAGCCACGTGTGCAGAGATGACATCCCGGCAGGAAATCTGCAGGGCTGGGTTGGAGCAGCACGAAGGGCGGGATGCAGAGGGGACGGGTGCCTGCCTCTCCCCCATTGTTTATGGTGCCATGAAATCCAGGGCAAGGTGCAGCAGTGAGTGCTGTGAAGGGTTTCACACGTGTCAGCTCTGTGTGTGTGTGTGTGTGTGTGTGTGTGTGTGTGTGTGTGTGTGTGTGTGTGAGAGATGGAGCAGATGCTCCCCCGAGCCCAGGGGCTCCCTGAGCAGGGGCTGGCGATTGATGGGGCAGCCTTCAAGCTGCCCGTGCCTTCAGCTTGGCTGTGACATGGACCAGCCTCCCCACGAGCTGGGACAGCAAGGGCCCTTCAGGAGCAATGTCCCACCTGTGAGGGCACCTTCTGTGAGGGTGCTTTGTGGCTGATGCCATCGCAGGCAGGCAGGGACCACTGGGGGGTTTTCTTCGAGGAGCAGGGGCTGATTTCCCAGGAAGCAAGACGTGTGCCACGGCGCTCAGTGTGCCTGTTCACCTGAGCCCCGCGGAGCGTCCCGGCCGCGTGTGACAGCCCAGCTGTCACCGGTGCCGACGGGAGCTGTTCCTGCACGGAGCTGTTGGGTGGCGGCGAGCACCTCTGCAGGGGGACAGGCCAGCACACACAAACCCCCAGGACACGCAGGGATGGGGCTGATGTGTGTGGCCCACTCGTGGCTGAAAGCCTGAGCAGGCATTGACAAGCTGGACATCAAACCTGGGTCAGCCAGGAGACATAAATCCCGGTATTTGGGATTAGTGCAGGTAATTTGTTTCAAAGACAGACAAATACCTTTCCCGGAGGTGCCTGCTTGTCACGGCAGACGTTCCTTGTCTCCAGAAGAGTTACTCCAGTTGAACAGCTCCTGCTCTTTCAAGGGAAACGGACTCTGGAGTTGCTAATCACTGGGCTGGAGGATTTTCTCCCCTAACACTTGTTGGTGATTACTTCCTCCTCCTCCCTTTTGTGTTTCTGCAACACCCCAGACTTGGGAAGAACCATCTGCTGATTTGATTAATGGCCCTTTTCTGAAAAAGCAACAGAGACAAATGTTCTCCTGAACATGGCAGAGAGAGAAATGGAGAAACAGGCTGGCTAATTTTCAGCTATTACTTTGGAACCCAAACTCCTTTCCAGTATCAATTTAGCTATTATTTCAAAAACTAATTAATCTTCACTCAGGCAGCTCCAAGAGACCTCAGTTTAGATAATTAACAGCCCATAGATTATGAAAATTCCTGCTTTTGGATCCCACTGCAGTGCTTGCCTTCAACAACACTCCTGCTATTGTCCTGCTTACCAACTCCTTTCATCAATCCATCTTTTTTTTTTTGACAATCAAGAGTAAATAATTAGCTATGATGGATTTTGCTTGCTTTCTTGCAGCTCCATTCCGTTTTTTTTCTTTTATTTTTAGTCCTTAAATGTTCTTCAGCCAGGCAATTTTTGAGGTGGTTTTGCAACTAATTACAGCCAAGCAGAGCAAATTGCTGTTGCTGCCTGGAAGAGCTGGAGAAAGGTTGGATTTGGCTTATGGAAAAGCTGGGAGATAAGGTATGAGAAAGGAGATCCTAGAAAGTTAGGGATGGGATTTTTTTTTCCCTTTTTCAATCTTGCATGATGTAACCTGAACTTAAAACATGAATTGCTGGGCTGGGGCTGGGCTGACCTCCCATCCTGGCCTCTCACTGTCACAGCTCTGATCCTCTTGGACACCCAGTCCCTGTGAGATTGATCTCACCTTTCCAGGGTAAGAGTGATCTATTTCCCAGGCATTCCCCTGGAAGTGTGCCACAGGGAGAGGGCTTTGGTTGTGGGAAGGGCAGAGAGGTGCTGGTGTGGCAAGGCTGTGAGGGGGGGATGCTTCTCCCTCACCCTCCTCCCACACTGGCCTGGGGAAGATCGCTAAGGATTTCATTTCAAGCCTTCTGGGAATTAGGAGACAGCCTGCACAACAGTGCTGAGCAGGAACGGGCTCATCAGCTAGTTACTGTCCCCACGTCCCCCCACTGTCCCCACTGCTGCCCCTAATTGCTCCCTGTCCTGATTGCATTTCCCTGGTGCTGGTGGTTCATCCACAGCTCTTGCCTGGCTCTCAGCGGTGGCTGCTGCTCTCTCTGCCTCCCTCCACCTCTGTCGAGTTTATTAATGAAAACCTTATCTGTCTGCACAGATAATACCGGGAATAATTAGTACTCAGTGAGCTTTGTCGGGCTCCTCAGCTCTCCCACCCCCCTGCCCTCATCTCCTTCCTATTTGCAGTTTCCCAGGTGCTTGGTTAGTGCTGGGGATGTTTTGGGGTTGTTTTTTTCCTTGGACCACTGGGGAGTTTTTTTGTTTGGTTGTTTATTTGGGCTTTTTTTTTGGAGGGGGGAAGGGTTTACATCTTCCTCACCCTGTGCAGTTTTTAGTCTTCCTGGCTGCATCCACAATCCCAGTTTAAAATTTGTGACAGTGGGATTGGTGTCTGTGTTCTCCACCCAGTGCACCCAGGGCCATAAGCAAAAGCACTCCCATGGTGGGCTGGATGATCCTTAAGGTCCTTTCCAACCCATCCTGTGATTCTGTGAAAATCATCTGAGTTTTCCTTGCTCAGGGCACACCTGGTGCATGTGGGGAGCTGCAGCCAGGTATGCTGGATGGGTCCAGCCCCAAGAGACCTGGCTGGCTTACAGCTTGGCCCAGTCCCATCCCTGCAGGGAAGCAAGGGACAGCCCCACCTCTGCATCAGGGACCTGTCCCAGCTCTGCTTGAGCTCCTTCTTTTTTTATTATAGTGTTTATATTCGTTGTTTCTTGGCTCAAATCTCTCAGCCTGATAAAGGATGACAGCGCTTCTCGAGTGCCTGGGATGGCATAAATAATTCCAGTGCTGAGAGCGAGATTTACAGTGATATAAATGTCAGGAGTGAGCCCACTTTGTATTAATGGCCTTATTAGTTATGTTGCTGTAAAATACTGATACTCCAGTTGTTAAGCAGCCATGGCTTTGCTCTGCAGCATTAATTCAATAAATTGGGCCTTTTGGATATAAATCTTAAGAGTCTGCTGAGCCCCATTAGAAAATCCTTCATGACATGTCGGAGATCTTCAAATGGCTTTGGCTGAGGCACACCTGGGAATAAAAAAGCTGCTTGGTGTGCAAGTGTGGGGTGAAGACGCTGAATTCTGTGCCTGGGTCGCAGCTCAGCATCTCCTGTGGGCGGGAGGTGTCACACAAGCTCCTCAGGGGCAGCCCCTGGAGGTCTGGGGGTTTTCAGCCACCAGCTCCGTCTCCAGCTGCGTCCCAGAGGTCCGGGCTGGGTGTCTCCTGTCCGCCGAAGGTTGGCTTGGCTGCAGCCCCGAGCTCTGGCTCACCCAGGCATTGAGAGCAGGTCCCTGGAGGAGAGGGGTAAGGAGAGAAGGCTGGGGCTGGGAGGGTGGCACTGGAGGGAGGAGACGCCCCTAGCACTGCTCCCATCCCTCTTTGCGCCCTCCCCTGCCGTGTCCCTGTCACCTCGCTGCTGTCGCCCTGTCCCTGTCCTCTGCTCTGCTCGCTGCTGTCGCCTCCCCCCGCGTTAATCCGGAGGTGAGCTGACAGCCGGGACACCTCTCCTTGCCTGACCCCCAGCCCCGAGGTGTCCCTCCTCCCCTCCTCCTGGCCCCTGGGACAGGTGCCAGCGCTGTCCCCATCCCGTTTGTCCCTTCTCTGCAGCCGCTGCTCCTGCCAAGGCTCTTCCGTAACTCCGCGAACTTTCCACCAGCGAGATGCGCGGGGAGGGGGGAGAGCACCACGATAATTGGAAATAAATGATGCATTCTATGAAATAAATGTTCTGGTGCAGCCAGCTTGCTGCAGAGAGTTTATGTATGTATGTATGTATGTAGTTTGTTTGTTTGTTTGTTTTTCTTCCTAGAGTTCAGAGGTGCCTGGGAAAAGCGGGCTTGGTAGGAAAGGAATGGCACTCCCAGGCTGGTGGGGACTGGGCTTCCACCTGCGGTTTGGGCTGTACCCTGCAGTGAGGGCCCCTGGAGTGGGATGTGAGCATCAGGTGGGAGTCCAGAGCAGGAAGGGCATCGATCTGAGCCATGGCAGAGGTGCCTGGGCTCAGTGCCCACATCAGGATGAGGGAATGGCCACTGCTTGCACATGAGGCTGTCCCAGGTCTGACACAGTGTCCCTCTATTTAATGTCCATCCTCAGGCCGTGGCCATGCCTGTGCTGAGCCTCCTGCCCCAGGACCTGCCTGACCCTGCAGCTCTGACCCACCAGAATCTGTCCTCCAACCCACTGGGGAATATTTGGGTTGGCCCACAGTGACCAGAGCTCTGCTGCTGGCATGCCTGAGGTTAACACAGGTGAAGCAAACTGCCCCTCTGCCCCAGGTGAGTTTGCTTTGGAATGTTCCTCTGGTGAGGATTGACTCCTGACACAGCTGTTTGTACTGGGAAGAGGCTGCATTTTCCTGGAAGATGTTGAATTTAACCAGGAACATTAAACTTTCTCCTGCCTTGGATCCCACACATCACTGGCTGACCACGTCGTGGTTCTTATGCCTTGATAAGACTTATCCTGGATTATTATTTAGCTGCTAATTAATCTTGAGAGTGATGTAAAGGCTTTGAACTGCTGTTTGAAGATTTGAGTGGATGGTTTTTGCTCTTGTCAAAGAAGGAGGGATTTGGAGGTGAGATCCCAGCTCTGAATGACATTAAGTTGCTCTGCCCTGACAGGTCGGAACGGCTCCTGACTCCCTCTCCTGCCAGCACCTGCAGGGGTCCTGCAAGACAAATCCCCTTGGGAATCAGTAGCACAGGGAGGGATGCCAGCCAGGGTGACACTGCCTGGGGATGGGACACGCCCTGTCCCGAGAGTCAGACACCAACAGGAGCTTCTGGGTGAGGTTTGGAGTTACCAGCCCAGCCCATTTCTCCTCCCACGGGCATTTTCCCTAATATCTCTTGGTGCTGAAGGACAGCTCAGACGTCTCATTAATCGCTGCTGATGATGGAGCTGTGGCGCCGCCGTCCCGATGGCTGCTGCTTCCCCAACCGGGGATATTTTGCCAATGCTGCTCCCTGAAAACTCCAGCCGAAAAATGGGGAAAAACTGTGTCTCCCTCGGAGCTGTAGCTTGTGGAAGATGCTCCTCCTCTGTTCCAGCCTCCCATCCCTGCCCGTGGGGCACACAGTGAGTTGTGCCCTTGCAAACCCACATCATTTTAAAGTATATTTTTCCTCTCTCCATGCTTGCCAGGATCAAGGGCAGCTCCGTGGTGGGTTGATCTGCTGCTGCACTGATCTGGCAAAGGCTGTGGGGTGACCCCACAGCCTCCAGACGAGGCCATAGAGCTTTTAGGACGCAGTTTCCCCAAGCCCTGTTCATCACAAAGCAAACAAACACCCCCAGCCTGGAGGCAGCTGGCTCAGGGGTGAGCTGGCTGCTAGGTGAGACCCAGCTAGAACCCTACCAGTGTCAGGAGGCAGCTCCAGCCCTCCCAGCTTCCAATCATGGGGCTGGGAAGGAAAGCCAGCCTTCTGAGGAATGAATCATTTGACATCTGCTGTCAGCCTTCTGACACCCAGCCCTGCCGGTGAGGACCCCAGCAGGAAGCCTGATGGATCTCAGCTTGTTGTGGTCCTAATCTGACCTGGTTTTGTGATAATGTCATCATCCATCACTGCCTGGGGCTGTGGGGAGGGGAGGATGAACTCCTCCTTCACACTCCACCGCTGCCCTGCCACTGCTTTATCTCTGCAGAAGCTGCATTCGAGCACAGTTCACTTTGTTATTAATTTCTTTTACACAGAGGCTTTCCAAGTGCCTGGGAGCGGGGCTGGTGTCACGGAGAGGCTGCACAGGCCGGCAGCTGCAGTGCTCGAGTGCAGTTTGAACAGCCAGCTCCTCCAAGGGCAGCAGGCAGAGAGCTGAGAGCCTGCTGGGGCAGCCCCCTCACGCCTGCGTGCTGAAACAGCCCCGTGGAGATGGTTCTGGACCGCAGGACTTCTCCCTCGGCAGCTGCCAGGGCTGCATCAGCGATGGGATTGCATCACCCTGGCACCCGTGGAGATCTGCTGCCCCAGGGACTCGGGGCACCCTGGTCCAGCTCGGTGCCAGGGGCACGTCAGGGCTGGGTGGCCGTGGCCCGTGGGTGTCCCTTGGTCCTAATGTGGGTGGCACTGTCTGCAGTGCTGCACTGGTCCTTTCTCAGCTGCATGGATCCATGTGCCTGCAATCCCCAGGGAATCCACCCACACAGGGCTGGAGAAAAAGCTGGTGGAGCAGCCTGGGGGACCCTGGGAGGGGATCCTGAGGTACCCCAAGGTACCACTGTCTCCCCCCAGCCGACTCTGCCATGGCTTGTGCTGGCTCTGGGGACTGGATGTGCTGGGACCCTTCGTGAGGGTTTTATGTGCGTTTAATCTGGTAGCAAAACTGTATTGCAAAATGTAATAAAGGAGAGGTTTAATCAAACCCAGCCAGCCAGCACTGATGGAAACTTGGTGGTGGGAGAAAATACTGCATTTTTGTTTGTTTATCTCCCCCTGTGCTCGTGGGGTGACGTTCTGACTCTCGTGGGGAAACTCCTCATGCTTGGTGGCACCAGGGGGCACAGGTGGGATGTGGGGCCACTGCAGTGGGGTCACTGCCAGCCACTGGCTCCCAGCCCACCAACTCCTAGCCCCATGCCTTGGCCGGGCTTCCCAGCAGTGGGCTCTTCCTCCTGCCACTGCCCTCCTCAGCCCCTTTCTCTGCAGGAAGAGGATCTCACATGGTACCCCCATTCCAGGAGCTGGTGTGGGGGCTCAACTCCTCCGTCCCACATTTCCTATCATCCATGATGGCACCAGGATCTGCTCTTAGGGTGTCTCCAGGTCTTGTCTGCCTAAATCTCAGGCATCACGTGGGAAGGTTGAGCATCTCCCCAGGCTGGGAACAGCCCTTCCAAGGGTGGGAGTGAGAATAAAACCACCAGGTTTCACTGGCTCTGAATTAGGGGCAAAGCACTCCAATATCCGGCCAGTTGATGTGGCTAGGAATGAGGAGAGATTTCGCTTTTTCCCTGTGCGTCAAAGCCCTGGGAACCCACCGGATCCCGGAGCTGCGGGGCCAGCTGCTCCCGGAGCCGCGGCTGCGCTGCCGCCTCTCTCCAGATGGCTTTTCTCAATGAAGCCTCTCCCAGAAATAGCTGCGCACTCAGCTCTGCAAATAGCTCCTCTCCTGAGCAGGGGAGGCAGCGCGGTCGGAGCAGCGTCCTCTGTGTCCCTTGCAGCCTCCTGAGTGCCTCGGCACTGACTCCGCTTCCCCTGCCTCCAGGGAAACGGGGATGTGCTGGGACCCCGGGCTTTGAGGAGCTGCCGGGCTGCTCACTCAGCCCCCGGCATCCCACAGCCCCGCAGGGAGGGATGGCTGGTGGCTTCCCGGGCAGGGCAGGTGGCCCCGGGGACGCAGCACATGGCCCCTCTGCCACGGTGGCCAGGCATCGGCACCCGCAGCTGCTGTGCTGCCTTAGGGCCCTTTTTACATGCTTATTGTGCCATCGTAAAATGGGGGGATGCAATCTTCTCTGTAGGTTTAACCGATTTATTAATAGTCTGTGATGTCAGTAATAGCTCATCCATAAATCTGATCTTAAGAATTTATGGGGTAAATATTCCGGCGCCGTATTAAAGACACAATTCATAAATGCCTGTAAGTACCGGCTCGGCGGCAGCAGGAGAGAGTTGTCCTGGGGGAGGGAAAGGTGGTGAGCTCAGCCCATCACACAGAGCCTCAACAATCTTTGGGAAGCAAATTATGTTGAGGGACTGTGTCCTCCAGCCGGGAGGTGCCTGTGCCCTCCGAGGGGCCCATCCCTGCAGGCTCCCGGTCCCCCCAGCCCTCTCCCGGGGGACCCCACAATCTGCCATTACCTCGTGCCCAGCCCAGGGTGACGGTATTTAGCACCGAAGTGCGCCGGGTGTAATTGCTAATCAGATACAGGCAATCAATCCAGGATGCCGTCGCTGGGGAGGGGCTGCATCCCCGCTGAAGGTGACTCCTGCGGGAATTCAGATTTAAAAATAAAGGCGATAGTCATCAGCAGTTCATTAAACTGGCATCAGGCTCGTTTGCGCTCAGAGAGGGGATGAGGAAGAGGTGGCTCTGCCGCCTCCCCTGCCCTCACTCTGGGGCGTCCGCAGGAGACGCTTCCAGTGGGATGAGGCTCCTGGGAGCCCTCCCTGATTCATTCCTCCTGTCCCGGTGTTGCTGCAGTCATAGTCAACAGTGCGGCGCATTTAAGTGCAGACCACCGTCGTTAACAGCTGTGTCACCACCCGGACTGCACGGAGAGATTGCGGTGCCACCCCAGGGACACACGGCTCCCCTGGCCCTGCTGCACTGCAGCAGGCCGGGCCAGGGCTCTCCGCGTCAGGTGGCTGTCAGGACATCCCATTGTCCCTTCGTGGTGGCCTCAGAGCTGGGAGCGGAGCTGCAGGAGAAACAGGGAGGTTTCTTGGAGGGCACGGGGGTGCCATGGTGCAGGAGGGATGCGGGGACAGGCACCACACGTGCCAAGGATGCTCGAGGAGGGGCTGAGGTCCCGGAGCTGGTGGGGGCTGCAGGGCCTTTGTGGACTCACAGCCCATCGTTCCCAAAGTTGGACCATCCCAGCAGGTCCACCAGCAAGGCCCAGGGGCTGTTTCCAGCAGGGTTTCCCATCCCTGAGAGCGGGCACAGGAAGAAGAGTGATGCCTCTCCAGCTGCCCCACGTCCTCCTTCACCTGCCAGGGACAAAAGTGGCTGCAAAATCATCCCACAGCATCACCACTCCCTGCTCCACACCTGCGGCTGGGGGTTCGTGGTTCCTCTCCATGAGCCCAGTAGGATGCAGCCCCTGTGCTCCTCGTGAAATCCCAGCATGAGCAGAGCTGCTGTTTTCCTGTCACTCTTGGCCTCACTCACTTCCCTGGAAGGAGGGAAGTGAGTGAGGCAGAGCAGCTTTGGTAGTGGTGTTGATTCACGGATCGTAATTTAATTAAGAGAGAAACGAGATCAAAAGGGGTCGGTATTAAAAAATAAATCAGGTGAAGGGAGTGGAGTTCGTTCCTTTAATTACAGCGTGGATTTGTAAGGGAGAGAGTCTCAATCACAAAGGGAAGAAAAGGTGTCAAGAGGAGAGACACCTTCCCTGGGTTAATTACTGCTAATGGGGAGGGGATGGCTGCGCTGGGGTTTTGGTGAGCCGGAAACCTTCCGACGTTCCCAGTGGTGCTGACGGTGCCTGGTGGGTGCAGCCCAGGATCCTCGGGATGCTGGGCAGTGAAATGGGGTGGATGGGCTGAGCTGTGCGGGCAAACAGCTCCCGGCCGGGCCAGGCATAGCCTGGAGCAGCGAGGGCAAGGCGGACCTGGTTTTGGGGACCACGGGCTGTGCCATCGGCGGCCCCGTCAGGGGCCGGGGCCGGGCTGCCAGCAGCCCGATTTGTGCAATAATTAATTCTCCTTTGATCATCTGCTGTGTAAATCATCAGTGGCCAGGAGTTAATCATGCATATGAAATGAATTCTTCTCCTGCCTTAATGAGCGCTGAATCGTGACCGGCATCTGTTTACTCCTGACACTTTCATCTCTTTGACAGTCTGAACAATCAGTTTTTTCTAATAATCTCCTTTCTATTCTATTCTAATATATATATATATATATGTCTGAGAGCAAGCAGCCTTTTACTTTGTACTCCTGCTCCCAGCGTCGTTCCTCTAATCTTTGCTTTTTTAGTCTCAGGCAAGGATTTGTTTCTGGGAGCGGTGCGAGGGCTCTGCAGGCACCCAGCTCCTCACTGTCCCTCCGAGGATGGGGCTGGTGGCAGGACTCCTTCCTCCCCAGCTGCTTTGAGGCTGAGCTTTGCACAGTTAGCAGCAAACAAGAAGCCTGTTTGAGCGTTTCCACCTCCACCTACCTGGAACGAGCCGCAATTAATCCACCGGTTGCGCCGCCAACGCAGTGTTGTAATTGGATTAATTAGAGCGGAGCTGGCGGCCGCACTGGGGAGGTTTGGCCCTAGCTGCAGCCTCTCCAGAGGTGGGATCCGTAGGATCCGAGGATGCCAAGGCTCCGCTCACCGGGCCCCGGGCGCTGGAGCTGGTTGATGGCTCAGGGAAACGACCTGTCCGCTAATTGGACTTGATGAGGCGTGGCCTGGTTAACGAGGCTTGTAAGAGGCAGCAGGAGCAGAGGGGGCTGTGGGTGGGCTCTGCTATCAGCCGAGGGGTCCCGAGGAGGAGCCGGGTGGGTGTTAAGGCAGGTGGGGCATGGAGTCACCTTCCCCATTAGCCCTGGCTGTGTGAGGGGCAGTGGGTGGTGTTGCCTCTGCCCCAGGTTTTGGGGAGAGGCATGGAGGGAGATGAAAGGGGAATGTGAGTCCTGTGGAAGGCTGAGTAGGACAGTCCTGGCCGTGCCAGACCCTACCATGCTGCTGTGCTGCTCCTGTGCCAATCCTGGTGCCTATCTGCCTGAGAGAGATGTGGGGGACAGATCTGCAGGGATGTGGTGCCCCTAGGCACCAGGAGCATCCTTAAAGGCTGTGTGAGGATGTCAGCCCTGCTGTCCCTGAGCTGAATTGGGTCTAACCTGGCTCAGCTGGAAACCAGTGGCCACAGGGGATTTACAGCAATTGCCTAAATCAACTGGAAAAGCCCTTGGGAGAGCCGGCAGTTCCCCGTGCCGGGGGCTGCAGGAGCACTGAGCTGGCTGCTGGTGCTTTTGAAACCCTTGGAGCAATCCTCACTGGGGCAGGGCCATCCTCAGCTAACCGGAGCGGCAAAACCCACCCCCAAACTGCTGCGAACGGGCTCTGCAGCCTAAACCATGCAGGACCCAAAGCTGTGGGACTCCACATCCCTGCTGAGGGGAGCCAGGACCCAGCAGTGCAGCCACCAACCCAGCTCAGCATGCTAGGGAGGTGATTCCAGCAGGCACGACACAACCTCTGGGTGTTCTATTCCTCCCTTTACCCAAGAGGAAGTACAAAACCCCACCAGCTCCTTCGTTCTCCAGAAAAATTAGGTGGGTTTTTTTTTTCTGAGATGAATCAGCCTCCCCAGGAGGCAGCTGGGGTGAGGTGTGGGATGCAGCCTCAGCATTTGCCAGGTGATTGGGGGCTGAGGAGATGTCCCAGGAAGGACATCAGGGCTGCTGCAAGGGGGAGTGGGGGTCTTTGGCCAAGCCGGAAGGGTTTGCGACAGCCCTGGGCTCATCCAAGCTCCCAACAACAGGGAAGAGGACCTTTCCAAGATCCAGGCAAACCCAGATACCCCCAACAGCTCCGGAGCCCGTGGGAGGCGTGGGGCCCTTGCCCCACCCTGGCTGGAAGATCCCATTGTCCTCAGGGATCTGCTGTGACCTTTGGGCGAGCTCCAGGAGCTGTCAGTTCTTGACCCAGCTTGCAAACCAGCCCCAACAGTGACAGCAAGGTCAGCGAGATCTGGGGCCCCTGGACACGGCCCTTGTCACATCAGTTCCTGTGGCGTACTTGGCTGTAATTTAGCCTGGTTTAATTGTGCTTAAATTAGCCACAAATGGAACAGCACTGCAGCTGCTCTCAAAAATATATAAAATTACAGCACACTAAAACGTTTTCACGTTTCATTAGTGCATCTTAATGGGAAGTGTCTGCTCCCCAAACTCTCTGTTTGCTCTCCAGAGCAGTAAAAGTTTACACATTAGCAGTCGTGCTGCCCATTAACACTGCAAAACGCTCTGCGTGTTTTGCAGGGGCAGCGCCGCTCCCCACACGGGTGGGAAGCCTAAAATTTAGGGGAGTGGGTGCTCTCCTGAGGCACCTCTGCAGGGGTGGGAGTGAGCTGAGCAAGGAGCACCCTAAATCCCAGGTGGGAGCAATCCCCCACCACAGGAGAAGCACCAGAGCCGCTTTCCCGGGATGGTTCTGCCCGTCCCCCCCGCTTTATCAGAGCTCCAGCTTTCTCCCGAGCAGGGTAATGCCTCCAATCCAAATCGGGAAGCTTTTTCAGTGGAAGCAGCATTTCAGCAGAAGCCTATTTAACGCTTAGGCTGACGCCCTCGAGTGCTTTATTTTAAAGCATTTTTGTTCTTCCCCATTATCAGTGATAGTCCATAAAAGCCAAAATGCAGCACTTTGCTCCCTCCTGCTGCATCCCCCTGTGGTGTGGGCAGCCCTGCATGGCAGGGGCTGAGGAGGCTCCTCTGTCTACTGCTCCCACTGCCCCGGCACGATAATCCAGAGGGGGAAGAATCCAGGGGAAAAAAACTCAGTGAGAGGTGACTGCGTGGGGTCAAACCACTTGTCCCATCAGTGTTCCCCAGGCAGATTTGGTTAAATCCCTCTGGTCTTGGGCAGCATCTTCCTGGGGGGTCATGTCGTGAAATGGGTTTTGAGATCTGAATCCAAAGTGAAGGGGTGGGGATTGTCCCTTGTCCCTCTCCCACCTTACCCAGATCTCAGCTTCCCCAGGGAGGTGGACTTTTGTGCAGGGGTGGCCAAGGAAGGGTGAGCTCGAGCAGTTTGGGGAATTCAGACCTTCCACCCCTGACCTGGCTCATGGGTTCAGTGCAGGGAGCTGCTGGAGGAAGGGAAGCAGGAGCTGGGCTGTCACTGGGAACTGGGGTGAGCCAGGAATGGAAACACCTCAGTGCTGGCTTGGAGGAGGACGCACATCCCGAGTCTGACCCCTTCCACCTTGCCCAAGCTGGAGGCAAAAGCCCGATGCCTTCCCGCTCTGCAGCCCGAACTTGTGCTGAGCATCCCCAAACTCCCCGTTCCAGCCAGACCCGAGCTGGAGGCTGGGATCCGGCCGAGCTGCCAGTAATTACTCCCACAGGCAGCGGTGCTGTTCGTGTGATTGGAGGCTGCTAATTGCCAGCGGGGAGGGCGGTGAGAGGGGAGCAGCCCTGCTGTCCCCAACTCCGGGCACATCCTCGGGGTCCTGGGGCCTTCTGCCTGCCGTCGGGGCTGCCTGGGCTTTGTTCCCGCTCTGGAAAGCAGAAACCCTGTCTCTTCTGCTCGGACACACGTGGCTGCGGGCTCTGTCCCCTCCGTCCCCCTCTGCCAGCTGTGTCTGACCTTTCGGCGGTGGCACTCGGAGAGCAGCGGCGGCTGCGCTGCTTTGCCGCAAGGTCCCCGGGGGCCGGCTCGCCTCCACGGCCACTGCCACTCCGAGGGGAAAAATCATATTTTCAGCTCCAGCCCTCCACCCCGCTTTCCAGTCTGGAGCGTTTTTAAAGCCGAAGGGAAGGAAAGGACGTGGCCTGGCCTCCCTGCCTCCCTCTGCTCCTGTTCTTTCATTCCGTTCTTCCCGGCGGCTGCGAATGGCTTTGCCTCGGAACGCTCCGTGTCTGCCCCTGCGCCTTTTTTTTCTTGTACTGCCTAAATATCCGGGCCGGGCGGCTTTGGTGGGTAAGCAGGGAGGGAAAAAGGTTTTTGTTGGAGCAGACGCGTGGGCAGGTGAGCTGCAGATCCCACTCCTGCCCACAGAAAAGCCGTCTGCTTCCACCGGGGCCAGCACAGAAAGCCAGGGTGGGGCACACTTGCTCCTGGGGAGCTTGGCTTGGCAGGTCCCTGATGTTCATCTGGAGATGATGGAGAGGCATCCTGAGATCCAGGGACTGGCTGGGGGTGTCCCACCCTGCGCTGGTCCCACTCCCATCATGGTTTTTCCCACTGCAGCCCCACAGGTTTCCCTCTTCCCTGCACAGGCACAGTGGAGCCCGTGCTGATGGAGGGGACGTGGGCATCCTCATCCTTTATCGACCCAAACAAGGGGAGCACAGGTTCTCCCCCCCAATATCAGCCCCCAGCAGCCCCCTCACACCAGGTCCAGCATCCTGAAGCTCCCGAGCTGGGCATGATGGATGTCCCTTGTGGGCAGAGCATGCACCCCAGTGCCCACAGCCTTGGTGCTCTCCAGGGAAGGCTGCAGCTCCACTTCCCACTGCCCTTATTTGCTGCCTGGAGAAACTTGGGCAGGGTGATGGGGGGGAGACAGGGTGTCCTGTGCCCAAGGGGCCAGCACAGCCTTGCAGCTGCCCCAGGGCCGTGGGCACTCCTGGGTCTCCTGTGGGTGGAAGTGACTTTTCTGTGGGTGAAGAAAGGAAGGACAAAAAAAAAAAAAAAACCACCCACACAACTTTGGCGAGTGCTTTGATCTTGGATGCACCTGGATACAGGGACAGGCAGAGCAGGACACTTGGGTGCTGGGCTCTGCCGGGGCTGAGAGGTCAGCCAGAAGCCTTGCAGGGGAAAAGGCCATAAAACAAGGATTTGCCCCTAGAAAGGTGGTGAACTGCAACCGTTTAATTCGGAAAAAATCCCTCTTGCAACCATTTAATTCGGCAAAATGCATTTACCAGGCTAAAGATGCTGCAGCAGCAGCATCTCGCCGCCATCTGAGGGTTTTTCCCAGCTTGGCACACAGTACACATTGTCCCGTGCCTGTTGCTGCTTCCTCACCCTGCAGGCCACTCCCCACTCACTCCTTTCTTGGGAAAACCAGCTTGGATCCAGCCCCACTGAGCATCCTCTGCACAGGTCCATGACCAAACCAGCTCAGTGTCCACCCACGTGTCCCACAGCTTCCAAAGCAGAGCATCACCCCTCCTCCTCCTCCTCTTTTCCCTCCTCCTCCTCCTGCCTGGCCAAAGCAGGCAGTGTCTTGCAGGACCCCCCTCTGCCAGGCAGGGCTGGCTGAGCTGAGGGAATAATTGGTAAGTGCTTCCGGAGTGCCACGAGCAGAGGGCACTCACAGCCTTTGTTTATTGACTCTTGATGATAATGAATACTTCCAGAGATAATTACTGACTTTCTGCCCTTGCAATAAACCTGTTTGGCTGGGGAATGGGTGGAGTGGTACCATGCCAATGGCACGTGGAGGTGGGAATGGGTGGACTGAGCAAAACCAGGCTCTGGCTCTTCCCACTAGGTACAAGCCAAACAAGAAAAAAAAAAAACCCAATGCTCCACATTTATAGAAAAATATTTGTGCAGCTCCAGGACAAGCCCAGCTTTCTTCTCTCTACTAGGTGGAACAGATTAAAACTTAATCCTAGCTAAACACATTTTCTCTTTTCCCTCCCTTGGGGTACCTCCTGCACACACACAACTTCTTCCTGCTGATCCCTGCTTCCCTTTGCCCTGGGCCTGTCCTCCTCAACAGCAGCCCAACACCCACAGTGGGTGCTCACCAGAGTAGGGACCCCTCTCTTCTCTCCATACCCTCAAAATCAAAGCCTGTGTGTGGGAGGGGATGAGGGCACAGAGCCCTTTAAATGTGGAAGAGGGGAAAGCAGGAGAAGGCATGGCTGGAGTTCCTCTGTCCCTGAGCCAGGTGGGTCCCTTTCACATTTTCCAGGGGCATTTGGAGGCTGAGGGGAGGTTTTAGAGGTCAGGAGGGTTCTGGGTGTTTAATTGTGGGGTGCAGGGTTTATAGGGCTGCAGAGCAGGGCAGGGGGCCAGCAGCCTTGGGGAGAGCCTGGTCTGCCGCCCTCCATGCACAGGGGGGGAAGCCCTTTGTGTCACTCAAAAAAACCCCAAATAATGAAAGAAGAGCTCTTTAAGGAAGACAGTTTTTATGTTTTGTATTATTTTAATACTATTATATTTTCTTTTATTAATAGGTTCTAATTAAGAGAAAGCAGTGCAATTATCCTTTAAGTCCCAGTTTCCCTGTTCCCATCCCAGGACTCACTTGCTCTGCTACAGTTTATTGCAAACATTTGAACCTGGCAGAGCCCCACGTTACTGCTGGAGCTGTAAATAACCCAGGCTGGCATTTATGGCGCTCCCATGGGTGAGTAACTGAGGCCTCTGTGCTGCTGGCAAACAGTGGTCCCACAGGGGCAGGGTCACCCCAGGTGCAGAATCACCCCAGGCAGCACCTGCAGGGGCTCCAGGGATGCTGTGGCCATGTCCACCCCCATGGGACCAGTCCCACAGCCCCACAGGGACACCAGCCCCAGTTCAGAGAAGTGTTGCCAATGCCACGCGTTAATAGACACACCAGAAGCGCACAGCTTCCTTTCTGCTTATGATATAGTGCTTTTCCTGGGTATCTTGTAATGCTTTCTCGGGCTGTTTATTTATGAGACAATTTATTACTGCGCAGTTATTCTATAGCAGGGAAGTCTATTCCTGGGAGCCTCCGTTAACCGAGCCAATTGCTTAATTGGCTCACTGATGTCTCCACAAGGTACGCCAGGAGAGAGGGCTCTTGTAATGATCGCAGCCTTCCTCCTGCCCACACACCACCCGTGCTGCTAATTTAATAGTGCAAACATTTATTATTCCTTTTATTTGGGACTTAATGTTAGGGCGATTCTGGGATCGCTGGTGGAAGGGGGTGAAATGCCTTGGGGTGCCAGTGGTTGCAGCTGGGGGTGGCTGGGCTCATCCTGCAAAGCCCAGGGGATGGCGATGCCTTGCAGGGTGTGTGGTTAATGAGGCACCGGCGGAGGGTCGGGGCTGACAGTGCCGCTGGGGCTCCTGCCTGACCTTCACCCCATGTTTGGGTCATTCACCAACAAATCAGAGCAAGACTGGGGTGCGTGTGTACCTGATCTCTATTTACTGAGTTTAATGTGCTCTGAAGGGGAAACATGTTCCTAATGAACAGCTTGTGTTCTATGGAAATGACTGGAAGGGCCAGAGGAAAACCAAGCTTGGCTTTGCTTGGGTGGGGAGTCCCTGTCCCTGCCCAACTGCAGAAGAGCGCCGGGCCAGTGGCGACTGTCCTGGGGCTGCTGTGTGTGCCCTCCTCAGCCGTGCTTTCACACCTCTCAAGCCCTTTCTCGTGCTCCTTCTGCCCTTTCCTGGCTGTGAGCGTCCCTGGAGGATGCCCGCTCTGACATCTCCTGCCCACGGCACGTGCAGCGTGCCCTGGGCTAGAGCAGAGCCGCAGCTCCGAGCCGGCCTTTCCCAGGCATCGCCCTTGGGCGGTTTCCCGGGGGGAGCAGCCTCCCCGCGAGCATCTCTGCGCCGTGCACGAACGCTGTCCTTCCCTGTCGGTTTTTTCGGCATTGTTTGGCAGAGCTGACAGCGTTTCTATAAGCCCTGCTGGGTGCGTGCCCGCTCTCCCCGCTGCCGCTTCCCCAGCATCCACGTCCAGCCGCCCGTGGCCCCGCGGCACAAAGCCCAGCCCGCGTGTGCCGCCGCCGCCGCGGCTCTCGGAGCGGGGCCACCGCGCCCGACCCCGGCACAGAGAGGGCAGGAAGCAAAACGGGGCAGGGAAGGAGGAGCTGGCAAACAACGCCGCCAGAACGAGCCTTCTGCTAATGTTGTATTTGTCGCAAAGAAGCGATTAAGTTTCCCCATGATTTTCCTTCTTCTCCGGCTCCCAGCGCCTATTGTTCCCGGCTCCATTATCCCCCCGCCGCTTACATAAACGTATCATGCGGGTTTCTGAGGCACAATAGAGAGAGTCTCATTCATCCAAGGTCACCAGCTCTTACTTGCACTTCAAAGCATGTGGTAGAAGAAGCTTTTTCTCCTTAAGACGTTTTTGTTGTACTCAGCGCGGAGGCTGAGGGAAATCGCAGCGCTGCGCTTGCACCGCCCCAGCTCTTCTTCCCTCCCCACGCGTCCGGTCCTGACGGGTCAAATCCTGCCCTGGAAGGTGAGGAATTGTTTTCTGTACTGGTTGGGACCCCGCTGTGGGATTCCCAGCCTGCCACTGCACTGGAGCCAAGGAACTGTATGTTCCATCCCTGCCCCTTCCCAGTTAAATGGGAAGGGAGATGGAGAAGTGGCGGAAAAAAGGGTTTTATTTCAAATTCTCTGTCCCATATGAGCCTCAGTATGGACGAGTCACAGAGTGGTCTCTACGGCCTCCTGCTGCTTTCTCTCTCAACTGTGGCTCCAGGCTCTCCCTTTCTTGTGTCTTCTTGGGACTGGGCGAACACGAAGGCTACTGGCAGCCTCTGTGGGGGGACGGGGACACGCTCTGCCCTGGAGGCTCTGTGCCCCGCACAGGGCAAAGCGCAGCGGTGCCCCCGATCCAGCAGCGGGCTGGAAGTGGCCTCTCGGCCGGGGAAGGAAATGATGGGGATGGCGCACGGACGGTCCTGGGGACTGCGAGGGGATGGAAGCCCCCCAGGAGCCTCCCGGTGGGGGGGAGCGGACACGATCCGAGGGGGTCGCGGGTCCCCGGAGCCGCCCCGTTCCCGGGCTCGGCTCCGCCGCTCCGGGCGCAGCTGCGGCGGGGCGGTGCCGGGGAGGGGACGGCGGCGGGTCCGGCCCCTCTGC
>WAAG01048195.1:3173-77266 GCA_013390105.1 Tichodroma muraria | reverse complement strand
GGCGGGGCTGGCCGTGGGTTCGGGGGCCATGGCCGGCGTGCAGCAGGGCGAGAAGCAGCTCTTCGAGAAGTTCTGGAGAGGCACCTTCAAAGCCGTGGCCACGCCGCGACCCGAGAGCATCATCGTGGCCAGTATCACCGCCCGCAAGCCGCTGCCCAGGTAAGGGCTACCGGGGCAAGAGAGGGGGTGGTTCTGGGAGACCCCGCGTCCTTCTCCACATCCAGTCCCCTTCCCACCATAAAGAGAGTCCTGAGTGTGGTGTCCTCCTCTGTGCTGGTGTCCTCCGCCACCAGCAGTTCGTGGCTGGAGAGCCCGGGGCACCCTCCCCATGCCTGAGGCTGGGGGATGCTGGCTGGCTGAGCCCCCTGCCTGGGCAGGTGCTGTGTTCCAGAGCAGGTTTGGGAAACTTTGGCTCCGTGGTGCTTGGAGCCTGGGAGCTGGCTGAGCCCCAAGGGGAGCAGGGTGAGGGTCTGCAAAGCTCTAGCTGGGCTATGGAGAGGGGGCAGTGGTGGGGGGCATCAGCTGGAAAGTGTGACCGGGTCCATCCCCGCTGTGCAGACCCCTGGGGTGGGTGTCCTGCTGGTGGCCTTGTCTCTGTCAGCCCTTCACCTGGGACCCCTGAGAAGGTGAAGCCTGTGGAGGGAGACAGCCCCCTAGGGCTGCACCCTGCCTTGTCACCGAGGGGAGGCTGGTGCCCCCCAGGGACACACAGCACAAGGAGCCTGGTCACTGCCATGGACCGGGACAGCTCTGGGGATGGTGTCCCCCACCTCCCACAGCCAAGCAGCCTTGACTTTGCTCATCCAGTACCTGTCCTGTCCTCCTGTTCCAGGAAAGTCGGTGTCCCCATGCTTGCCAGAGGCTGAGCAACAGAGAAACCTATGAAAAGAGGCAAGGGGGCTGCAGGTACCCCTTGAGCCTCTCTGCCAGGCTGTCACACAGGCAAAGGTCCATGTGGCTTCCCCACAGCTGCGCACACTCTAATTTAGACCAGCTTTATTTTGCTGGTCATCTCAGTATTTGTTAATAATATCCTGTTTGTGCTGCTTTTATAAAGAAAGGATGCTTCTGCTGGCTCTCCTCTCTCTCTGCTCTGTTTTTCCTCTGTCAGCTTCTGCCCAGCTGGTGTGGGGAACCAGCAAAAGTTCCGTGGAGGTGCTGTGTCCGTAGAGGAGAGGGGCTCGGTCTGCAGGAGGCTGGGTGTTGGGGGCTCAGCCTGTACTAGGGAGGAGGGAGAGCCTTTGGAATGAGCCATTTCAAATGCTTCCTGTGCCAGTGGAGGCTGTGAGCCACAGCAGCAGTGGGGATGGGGGTCCTGCCACTTGTGCAGTGTGGGGGTCCCTTCTGCCCCTGCAGCTCAGCTGCTGAGCGTGAATTTTTCCAATCTCTCTGATTTCCATTACTCTGGTAGGAAAATGGGAAAGGCATGGCTTCGGCCTCCAATTGAGAAGAACAACTCTTGTTTCCACAGGCAGTGTTTGCAGGGCTTCAGCCTTCCTGGTGGAGAGGAACCACCGTGTTTTTCTCCATCCCTGCATCGGGTATGGTCGGCACCTGAAGGGCTGGGGGCTGGCTCACACACTTGCTCCTGCCTGAAGGCGCCTGAGTGAGCCATGCTGCTTAAATATCTTGCAGTTGGAGGTCTAATAAAGCAACAAATTCAGGTTTTGGGGAAATACAGCCAGCCTGGGTGCCAGGAACGATGCCTGGCTCTATCTAGCTAGCAGTTTGTATGGCGCAGACATCCTGGTTGGGCTGAGCACCGCAGCTCAGGGTGTTTGCAGATCCATTAAAAAGTTCCCAGATGCGTGCACCTCTCCGTGCTGTTGGCAGTGACAGCTCCAGTGAGAGCGAAACAGTCCAGGATTCTTGGCAAATGACCCCGCAAAAACAAAACAGAGCAAAACGGCCCCGCCAGCTTGGCTTTGCTGTGGTTTGCACCTCGGCACCAGCAGATCCAGGTCCCTGTGCCGGGCTGTGCTCCGGCAGTGCCGCTGCCGGATCAGTGGCACCTGGCTCCTTTTGTCCCCTCGTGGCGTGTGCTGCCTGCCGGGCCCGGGGATGTCCCCTGCGGTGTGGCCAGCTGCACAGAGCGGGGCCGGCCCGGCGGGGCTCGCCCCGGGGCCCGGGGGCACTCGCTGCGCTCACCCTGTCCCAGGCACGGAGGGGCTCTGCCGCTCCAGGAGCTGCCACCAAAGGCTGCGGGATCAGAGATGCTGTGGTTCCCAGCTCTTCTCCTCGGTGCTGCCGGCTCGGCTCGCATCCCACAGGGCTCTGCCAGGAGCCCGAGGCTGCCGTCTGGGCAGGATCACACCTCTGAGATGCCAGATCTCACACCCCCGGGGGCTTTGCAGCCAGTCCCCACTGGGCTGCACCGTGATGTCCCCGAGCTGGCACTAGGCTCATAGTCCAGCAATAGCCAGAGCCAGGCTCCTGCTCCCCATCCATGGAGAGAACAGACCCAGGGCTTGCAGCAGCTCCTCTTGTAGTGGTCTCCGCGCCTGGCTCCGCTCTGGGTTTGTTTTTCCGGAAGCTTTCGCTGCGCCACTGCTTGGATCAGCCTCTCTTCCCTGATGATACTCCCGGCTAATTTAAGAGCAAATGACTGTGGTGCCAGAGAGGAGATGGGGAGACCAGTTAGCCAAATGAAATATTAAGATGACCATCTGGATTCCTGTTTTCTCCCACACTTGACAGCTGGTCCCCTGCAAACACCCTGCCCTGGATCTGGCCCTGTGCTTCCCACAGCAGCGGAGACGCTGCCATGGTTTCTCCCCATCAGTTTTCCTGGCTGAGCCTGTGCCCTCGTGGAGTGTCAAGGGGCTCAGCTACAGCATGGGGGGTCCTGCCAGGGCCCCCCCCCTGTTTCATAGCCCAAAGCCACCCCTGCAGGGTGCCCTGAGAATGGCTAAGGGCTCAGTCCTTCATCCTTGTGGGGCAGCAGTGGTGTTCCCTGGACAGAAAGTGATTTTTTTTTCCTTTTGCCCCATCCCTCACCACTACCTTCCTGCTGCTTTTGCAGGTAAAGCCTCTTCCATCTAAATTCCCATCAAGCAGTCTTGGAGGTTTGGAGGGTTAAAGCTCTGCTAAACCCACGGTTCATCCCAGAACAAAAGAGTACATTAATACCTTCCCTCCTGCTCCTGCTGGGGCTNGGGGGGGGGGGGGGGGGGGCATGAAATCCAGCCCCCCAGACAGTTTTGTGCCCAGAGCAGAGCTCTGCCAAAGTAAATGGATTATTGACCAGTTTGCAGTGTGAAAGGGAAAACCGAGGTGATGGGGAAAGGGGCTTTTCCAATTAACCTTTTCCCACACAGGGCCTGGTGGGGCTTTGCTGCGCAGCTGAGGGTGAGGGACAGGGTGGTGAGGGGAAGCTGGGAAAGGCTGGGGCTGACCCAGAGCTTGCCTTTGCAGGGGAATAGCTCCAGCATATGCAAATTCCCAGTGTGGGATTTGAGGGGGTTTTGTGCCCATTGTGCTGGGGGAGGGCATAGGGACAGGGACCACCTACCCTGCCCTGAGCCCCTCTGCCAAACCGGGGTGCCCTCAGTCTCTCCCACTGGACCATGAGGATGGGGCTTTGGCTCTGGTGAACTGAAAAAGCTTTTAAAATCCGCTGCGTTAAGGTGCCGCCGGCCTCTGCCCAGTCTTTGGGGATGGGTATGAACACCACGCTCTGGCCCCAGCCCCAGAGCAGGATCTGCTTTCCTCCCTCTGGGCTGGGCTTTTGACTGCATCTCTTCCCTGGCCGTGACTTCGGCGGGGCTGGGAGCCCTGTCCCATTTGGAAGCCTGACCTCTCCCAGCACTGTTGAGAATTTCATCAGCAGCGCTGCCGGGACCTGGGGACACCCAGGCGGGAGATGCCCCAGGGTATCCCAGGGAGCTGGAGCTGCTGGGAGTCTGGCGGCTTGCGGGAGGATTCTGAGGGTGGTTTAGTTCTCTGCTGCCACACTGCCAGCCACAGTACCCTTGGCATGAGCTGCCCTGTCTCCGCCGGGTGCCCGGAAACTCAGCCAAAATCTGCTTCTGGGCACTCTGGGGCCGGGGCCTGTGGGTGCTGGTGTCAGCTCCTGGGGCAGCCGGTGATGCCGAGTGAGCGCCGGCGGCGCTGGGGGAAAGGCGGCTCCTGCATCCCTCCCTGCCAGATGGTCTAAGTGGGTCACATCAGGGCAGCGCTGGGGATTTGTGCTTTAACCCTTGATCCCCCGGGATGCACCGTGCACGGAGGGGGAGGGATGTCCTGCTGAAGTGGGATTAAGCCATAGTTTGCCATTGCGGGTGATCTTGGAGAGGAGCCTGGGTTCTGCTGCAAACGTGCTGGGACAAGGGTGACACGTCCTCCCCGCTGCATTGGGACAGGGCAGGAGCCCTGGCACTGCAGTGCCGGAGGTCTCAGTACCCCAGCGAGGGCAGAAAGCAGCTGCAGTTCTCCTGCGGCCTCTGCTGTGACTTTTGGCCGTCCCAGCCTCTGGCTCCCCAAGACGCCCTTTGGCGGCCGCGGGTCCCGCGAGTCCCCAGCGGGCTGGCAGCCCCTCGGCAGGGACGGGGGGTGTGCTGCCGGGGAGGAAGCCCCCGCTGGCAGCCCTGCAGTGCGGATGGCCCCCGCTCCCGTTAATCCTCCCCCTTGTTGGCCGGGCATCTGTTCCGCGGCGAGGGGCGGCGGCGGGGCCGGCCGCGCCAGCCGCCTGGCTGCCATCTGCTGCCTCCACCCCAACGAGCCCGAGTGCTAATGAGCCCGTGGCCCCGGCCCAAGAGGGGGGAGAGGGGCTTGAAAAGAAAAGCGAGGGGGAGAAGAAAAGCCCCTTCCTCGGAGGGGCTGTCAATAGCGAGGCTTTTGTCTGCCCCTGCCCTCCGGCTCCAGCTGGACGGCGCTGGGAGCAGGGAGGGCTAATTAGGCAGCTCGGGGAACTGCCGGGAGGCTGGGGGCAGCTGAGTGAGGGGAAGAGCTGGGAATGCCCGCAGGACCCACTCCCTGCTGCTCGCAGAGCCTTCATCATCCTCATCCTCCTTCTTTCCCGAGCCCTGTCCATCTGCCTCTCCTCTGAACTGGTGCTGGGCACTGTGACCCTGCTGGCTTCTCTGCTGGGAAACGCTGTGATTTTGGGGACACGTAATTTCTGACTTGTAAAACTACACTTGAGAGCTTTGCTGAGATCTGCTTGGGGCCCAAACCATGGGTCGAGCTCCCACGCTCTCCAGCAAGAACACGGGCACAACCTTGCCCTGCTGCTGAGAGTGAAGAGCCAGAGCAGCTGCTGAGGAAACACGGGATAAAGGTCTCCCTAAATCCGGGATTTGCTGCTACCCCACCTCTGGCAAAGGGGGAGCCTGTGGTGCCCACACTGTGCCAGGGGAAGCACCGTGTCCGATCTCTTCAGATGAGGGATGAAATCAGGTGGAAGGAAGCAAAAGGGAAGACAATTCCACTGGCTGGCTGGAGGATGGTTTTGTAGAAATATTTGATTTCACCCTTGAACAAACCCACTGAAGACACTGCCCTGGCTGCCAGGCAGCCCCACGTCTGCAGATGCTGGGGCTGCCAGGTTTGTGAGGCTAGCACTGGTGGGGTCTGGCACCTCGGGGGACAGTGCTGACCATGGGGTCCCCTCCCTGGCTCAGCAGCATCCCAGCACTTGCATGAGGCTGTTTCATGGAGTGTGGAAACGAGGCCAGGTTGAAATATGACAGGTCAAGGTCTTGCAGGGCTGGGGTTCATCCTTGTCTGGCTCAGGTAGCAGCACCAGCTCCAGCCAGTCCCAATCCCTGCTTTTATCCCATCCCTGGAGAGGCAGCAGAGCAGGACACTTGAACCCCACACACGTGTACACACCCCTCCCACGAAGTCCTGCTAATGAATATTTAGGGCTGTGAGGCTCTAAATAATAAATAGCAGTGATGACCTTGATGACAGGGATTGCTAAGGAGCTTCTGCCCAGCACCAGGTCCCGGGGCTGCTCGTGTCTCCTTGCTGTCACCATCCTGCCCACATCATCTGGGACAGCCTGTCCTGATGCAGCTTGACCCCAGAAAGGGCCTCTGCAGATCCCGCTCTCAATGTGTGTGGGGGTCCCCTCTCTCACCAGGCTCCCTGGGCTTAGGAGATTTCCTTGGCCTTCTCTGCTCAGCCCCATTCCTACCCCTTCCCACATTCTCCATGGCTGGTGGCTGTACCTTTCTATACCTCCATTTCCCCTATGAGCTGGACTTAGCAAATGCAACTCCCGCATCACTGAAATGAAATCATTTCATGCATGACCACCCTTTCCTTTTCTCTCCTTTTCTTTCTTTTTTTTTTTTTCATTTTCTCCCTGTGGGCACTGGAACCTCTTCATCCCTGGAAAGCCTGACCCGGGTCAGAAAATCCCACCACTGTTCCAGCTGCAGAGGGTGCCAGGGCTTTTGCCACTGCCCCTGCTCTGGCATGAGCCAGCAGGGGCTCTTTGCTGTTCTGAGACTGGGTCTGCTGTGACCCACAGTTCTTCCCTGTGATCCACACACAGCTCCCACCCCCTCGGGTCCTCCTCTGGCCCCAAAATTCCTGGCAGTGCCATCAGCTGGAAAACAGGCCTGGGTCTGATGCTTGGATTGGAGCCCTTTGGCATTCCCAGCAAAGGGCAGGGAGAAAGGCCAAATCCCAGGAGCCAGCTTGTGTTTGCAGCCTTGCTTGACGATTTCATGGGTGTCTGCAAAGGCACAGAGGTTGTGATGCCTGCAGTCCGGCAGGAGTGGTGGGTCCCAGCTGCACAGCAACCGGAACAGGGCTTTGGTGTGGATCTGGCACGTGCTGGGGACGAGCGGGCCGGACCATCACCCCCGGCAGCGTGGTCAGGCACAGTGCCCACGTCTGTGCCACCATCTCCTGGCAAAGGCCACGCGACCCTCTGCGGGACACCGGGTGCTGCAAAACTGGCTTCTCCATCAGCCACTTGAGCTGAAAGCGCTGACAAACACGGGAGTTTAAAAATAGCCGTTTCTTTCGCACGCGGCGGGAACACTTTCCCTGCCAGCGCAGCAGGGGCTGCAGGAAGGGCTTACAAAAAATAATGCAAGTGGCAAAAAAACTATTAAAAACTGTACTGGTGCTTGAGGCGGGCTGAAATGAGCCCCTGGTCTGGAGGCAGCGAGGCTGGGGCTCCACCAATGACCCGTTTAACTCTCCATGTTTAATTTACGTCTCGTCATTAATGGAAGAAGAAGCAGCTGCTGCCCAGCCTCAGCCGGGGGCATCTCCTCGTTCACCCCTGAGTGGGTGCCTGGGTGGGCAGAGGGGACACTGTGGGCAGCCTGTGGGGCTGCTCTTCTCTCTCCTCCCTGGGGCAGGGGAGGCTGTGACTTACTGGTATGGGCTGAGGGGGCTTTCTGCTTGCTGGCTTCCAGGGCTGGGGTCAGGTGCTCATCTCAGCCTACAGGGTGGCTGAAATGCTTTGAGACCCACAGGCAATGATGAGAAAATGGGTTTTCACTGCCACTAACATCAAATTCCAGCAGTGCATCGTCCTGCTGGAACTTGATGGCACTTTGGCAATGGACTGGTTGTATTGAATTTATCCCTGTGCCCACGTGTGTTGGAGGGTGACTGGAACAGAGTGGGGCAGGAGGCTGGATTTGAGCTACATTACCATCAGGATGAAGAATTAGCTACTGCCCAGCAAGAGAAATATTTTTGCATTAAGAGAGATTTCACAGTTAAAGAGCTCCTGCTGCATTAATCTGTGGGTCAGCTGGAGCTGCAGTACAATCCCCTGCCTGCCAAAGCTGTGTGAGTGTAACACCAATCTATAAGAGCATGTAAATGTAACAGAACTTATTCTCCACAGCTCCATCAGCTGCAGCCAGCAGAGCAACCCTGCTCTGCCAGGGCATGGGCACAGCTGTGGCCCGGAGGGTGCAGGAGGCAATTTGGGATTTGGGCAGATCTACCCCTGAGGTTGGTGTTTTAACTCAGAGAATTCATTGCCTATAAAGCATTTGCCCTCTTCAAATATTCCTGCTCTGATCGGTGCCTGGTCAGGATTGTTATGGGGACAAGCAAGACAAATGGCTTCAGCACTTCTTTGAAGGGATGGGGTTTTTATTCTCCAGAAAATTCCAGCACTGGCAACTTACAGAAAATAAAACCCAAAGCAACAAAACTTAGCATGTGTCACCTGCCCTTCCCTGTGTGTGGGACAGCCTCCGTGGTTATCCCTCAGCACCCACCCCATCCCTGCCTTTGTCTGCCCATCAGCCATGCCTTGGCCAGGTTAGAGGGTGATGGTGCAGGGCCAAGGGAGCAGAGGGGAGGACAATGCCACGGAGAGGGAGGGGCAGGGCTTTGGGTGGGCACCACCAGTGGAGGAGGAACAAAATGAACTGTGCTGTAACCCCTGACACGGGGAAGTTTGCAGCCTGACCTGCTGGGGAGCGGTGGAACCCACGGGCTTTCAGCCTGACTGTGCCCCGTGTCTCCTAATTGAGGATGAGCTTGGTCTCCTGGTGACCTCCTCTGGCCCCTGGGAGTCTCTGTGTGGGGCTGAGCTCTGCAGGGCACAGGATATGTTAGCTGCATCCCCCCTAGGATCCCTGGACATCCCCAAATCCAGGGATTCAGTTCTGTCTGGTGGCTGGAGAAGTTGTTGGCATGGTTTTGGACCAGTCTTTGTTCTCTCCCAAACACTTCCCAGATGTGGGTCAGGAGCCAGTGAAGGTGAAGGATGTTCTTCCTATCTTTTGGAGGGGTTTTGGTGAGTCCAGGCTGCCAGGGTCCCTGTCTCTATCCCTGCCCTCACAGTGAGTGTGGAGCATCTCTGAACCTGCAGGGGCAGAGCCAAAGGCACAACACTGGCAGCACGTGCCAGTGGAAGGTTTAGTTCCTGCTATGTGCTGCCTTGTGGCAGTAGTTACTCCCTCACTGCCCCAGGAGTTCACCACGAGCGCTTTTTTCCACACAGAGACCCAATTTCCCCATCCTCCCAAGATGCTCAAGGGCTCTGGGCACGGGAGCTGTGCCATGGGGATGGGTGGGTTAATTTTGCAGTGGAAGCTTGTGGTCCAGAGTGCTGGCTGCTGGCTCTCTGGGCTGTGAATGCCACCCAGGGCACATCTATCCCTGATTAATGGAAACTGAAAAGCAGGATCCTAAGGACCCGTGGCTCCCCTGCCCCCTCCCCACTGCTGGCTGCCACTGCCAACCCTCAGCCTGCGGTGCTGCCAGGTTTGTCCTGCACGGAGCAGAGGACAGCGGGTCTCACCTCGCCTTCCCGTGGTGGAAAAGCAGGCAGTGGAGCCCGTGGACACAGCCTGTGCCCTGCCTGCAGAGCTGGCTCTGGGACTCAGCCAGTGCCCTGCTCCCCCACAGCTCGCCCTCCCCACCACGCTGGGATTGATTTGACCTGAACTCCCTTTAACGTGCTGTGATTTCTTTCAATTAGGCTTTGAGCGAGGTCTCTGCGACGTTCAATAGAACTGGGCTAGCACGGCCCAGAGGGAGATGCTTGCAGATGTTTCCCCATCCCTGGCAAGAGCATCCCTCCATGCCCTATTTTCCCCATGTCCCATGAGGATAATCCCACTGCTTAAAGGTTGTCCTTTTTCCCCTCTGCATTTCCTGGACATTTCCTTTCCCTCTGCGTCACCACTGAACTGGTGGCTTTGCCAAAAGGCAGATTCAGGGTGCTTCCTGCTGTGTGCAGGAGCAGCCCCACAGCAAACAGGAACTGAACCCACCCTGAGCACTCCTCATCTTCACACACCAAGCCCAGCAATGCTTTCCCCTTTCTCCTTGGTGGCTGTCGTCTCCTCAGGGATGCGCTCAGCCAAGTCAGGGCTTGGTGTCACATTGTTTGCAGCAAACTGATGGGCAGGGTGCTTGTTTCCAGAGATTGTGTGGAGCAGAAATCCCTGCCCTTCATCTCCAGCTGCAATTACCGAAGCCAAGTCGATGCAGTTGATGGTAATAGGATGGTAACACTGTCTGAATTTGTATTTAATGCTGATTCCAAGGGTCTGTAATCTTCATCAGCACCACATGACTTTTTATAGAACAGAAAAATGTGAGAGCGGTTAATGAGCTGTAATTCTGGAGAGCTTCTGCCTTGATTGGGACTAATTATTTTCTTTATAAAAATAATTAACCATCCACACAACCTATAGAGTGAAAGGCATGTGGCATTAATTAAACCATGCAGTATTTCACTGCACCTTTATCTCCTGTTTCCCAGCACATCCCAAATAGGCGGTCACACACTGCGGAAAACCAGGCTGGGCACAAGCTGGCGTCGTGTGAGGGCTTGTGCTGGGCACAAAGGCCAGGCCCTGGGTGAGGGGGCTGCCTCCAGATCCCAAATCCACAGCCTCTTGGCCCTGCATGTACTGCAAACCCCCTCATTTGGATAGGAAAGGCTGGTTTGGGGGGTGAGGTGATGGTGCTCACGCGTGGGCTGTCTGTGAGGGTACAGAGGGGATACTGGGGGAGCCAGTAGAGCAGCCAGGGTGACCCTGGCAGGGCACAGGGCTCTGTGCTGTGTGCTGTCACTTGCTGTGGGGCATCAGGATATCCCAAAACTGAGGTGGTGGCTTTGTACAGGCCAAACCTTTGTTCTCCAGCACTCTGGATCCCGGGATGAGTCCCAGGTGAATGTGCCCCAGCACCAGGGCTGTGCGTGCTTAGACACACACTTACATAATGCATAATTGTTAACAAAACTAATTCCTCTATTTTCCTGGAGGTATTCTGAGAACTAATGAATATATTTGCATAATCTTGATTTTGTTTATGAATAATTCTGGATTATCCAAATGTGAATAACACCAGGGCTTTGGCACTCTAGATTGCCTTTCAGCTGAGGATAGCAAAGCATTTTACAAATATTAGTTCAGCCTCACAAATCCCAGCAAGCAATAAAATTATTATTACACCCAATTAAAGATGGATGGGATGGAAACTGAAACGATTCTCTGCAGCCCCTCCTGGCAGGGTCTTCCACGGTGACTCATCTGCCTCTTCCAAATCTTCCCCTAGGAAGTAGCAAGCTGACAAATATCCCCTTTTATTGGGGAGGGGGGATGATTTAAAACAATGTCCAGAGTTGCAGGGTGGTGTGGATGGTTGGGGACCAGAAAGCAGCCAGGAGGTTTCTGACTCTGACTCCCACACAGCACTGAGCACCCCACAGCCCTCTGTGTGGCAGAGATGGCACAGCTATACCAACCTTTTCCTCCTTGGAGCACAGTGGAAGGGGAAAAGGCCCTGTCTTCCCTTCTAGAAACTCTTCTTTACTCAAAACCTCCTCACCAGTCCTTCCTGGGCAGCCAGCCTGACCACTGAGGTGATTCCCACAAGACCAGGGGTTGTTGCAGGGAAAGAGGATTGGAGTCAAACCAAACACTCCCACCCATGAAGCTGCAACTCCGGAGCTTCCCAGCTCAGCTGTTTTGCACACACAGGGAGGCAAAGTGCCTTTCTGGCCATATAAAGCCCCTGTCAGCAAGTGAGGTGGGAGTTTAAAGCCCACCTTCCGCATCCCCTACTGGGCTGGGAACGTTGCAGGCTCTTTGCTCAGCAGCAGAAATCTGCTGGTTAATTCCTTTCCGTGGGAGTTAATGTCTGCCCAAGCTGCCCTGTGTGGGGACATCTGCTCCTCACGGTGTCATGGAGCCCTCCCGGCCCCAGGTGGCCCTGGCAGTGCAGCCCTGTGCATCACAGGGGCTGGATGTCCAGGAGACAAGTCCCAAAGAGAAGGATGTCCAGGGAACCCCTCCTCACCAGACGCTGCCCAGGTGATGCCTGGTTGCGGACACTCATTTGGCACCCAAGTTGGGGACATTATTTGGCTGCACCCCTGAGTCTGTCCTTGGGGGGTTGAGCATTTTTCAATGTTGGAGTCATTTCAGGCTGAGCCCTTGGGATCACTGTTCTGTAGCCACAGGCTACTGAGCACCATGCCTGTGTTCTGGAACATGGGATGGCTCAGGGTCTGGTTTATGAACAGCATCTGGTGACCTGAGTGTCCCTGTCCCCAGCCTGGATGGATGGATGGATGGAGCAGCAGAGAGACTCAACCAGAGGCATTTCCAGGGCAGCTCCACAGACAGGTGGTAGCTGCATGAACAGGTTGTGTTTTTGGAGTTACTGAGCGTTGGGACATCCAGTGTATTCTCCCCTTTTCCAGTGGCAATTCAAAGGAAGAAAATCAAGGGAGAGGAGGAAAAACTTTATATGAGTGGCAAAGAAAGCATTGCTGCTCCAAGTGGATCTTCTCCAGCTGCCTTCTCCTTGCTGCTTCCAAAGTGCCTAATTACTAATTCAATTTTTAAAGTGATCTCTCAGTGCTCCCAGGAGCTCCGGGTAACTGTGTGCTTACAATTCCCTATTTGATTAAAATTTAACGAGTTGTTATTGGCAAATACACTATTTCACTGCTGTTTGCCATGCCACACAGCACGGGGTTTGGACAGTGGGGGGAACAGGCACATCTGATGGTCCCTGGAGCAGAGGCTGGCACTGTGGAACCACTTGGGTGTGAAGGTGCTCTCCAGCCTGACCATATTGCAGGTAGTGCTTTTTAGTGTTCTTTTCTAGGACATCCATGAGTTCATTTATTTTGTTAAACCCTTCCTAAAGCATTAAGCACCATCACGGTGCTCCTCAGCTTCTGGCTCCTCATGCTGTGTTGGGAAGTGCCCAACCACAGCCACTGGGCTCCCTCCCAGCCCCTTGGTCCTGACCTTTGCCCAGCTTGGTTTTGCCCTGTGCTGCTTGTGGGCAAGTGTTTAATGGGAAACGTGAGCTCAGATCCAAACTTTTCCCATTCGCAAGCTCTGCAAGAGCTCTTTCAGGTTGCCCCCACCCCTGGCTGTCAGCTCAGCCCCTTCATGGTTGCTCCAGGCTGCCTGAGGGTGATGGCAAGGAAAGGATCCAGGAGTGCTCTTTGGGGCCGGCTGGGAGGAGAGTGGCTGTGGGGCTATGGTGGGTTTAGCATAAGCTCTCAGCCCCAGGCTTCTGGGTCACCCAGGAGCCTGGAGTCCCAGAAACATGGATCAGGAATGTGCCAGATTGCTGTGCCATGGGGCAGCATGGCCACGTCAGCACTTTCGTCTGCATTTGCAGGCACCTGAAACAGCCAAAGCTCCTCTTGTCATATTTCCTGATGGAGGAGAAAACTGGCTCCTGTACAGACACGGGAACCCGCAGGGTGTTTGTCTAAGGAGGAGGATTTGAGGACAGGAAAGGCACAGGATTATCCCCCTGAGAGCAAGCCTGGCCCGGCAGCGTGCAGGTGCTGACGGGCAGGAAGCTCCGCAGGGACCTCCGAGCCGGCAGCGTGGGAGGCACAAGATGCCGTGGAAACCGCTCGAGATGGGGCAGCAGTCCAGGTTTTCTTTAGAAACAATGCGACCATGTGCCATGTTCCTCAGGTTTCTCGCTGTTGTAGCTGGCAGGCAGTCAGCAGAGCCATCCTGGGTCGCTGGCAGCGAGGGAAAGGGACACCGAGCCCTGCAAGGTGCTCAGGAAGGAAGGGGGACAGAGGATGGGGCTCCTGGTGCCCCTGGGGAGGAGGAGACCGAGCCGTGGGGAGCAGGGAGAGGCTGTGCCCACCCTCGTGCCTGACCCTGCCCAAGGAGACGATTCACGGAGGCATCCCTCTGCAGGATGTGGAGCTTTCCCTCTGCAGGGATTGTCCGTCCCATGCTGCACAGCAGGAGCCGCCGCCGCTGCCAGCTGGTGCCCGGGACGGAGCCCTCCCCGTGGGCTGCCACCTCTCAGCATCCCCCGGAGCATCTGGCACTGATCCTGCGCCGCCACCGGGGCCTCTTCCAGCAGGGAAGCTCCTCTATTCTGATCCAACCATGCATAGTAAATCAACTGCTGGAAAAGAAAGAGCCAAGCTGCTTTTTCGGCCCGGGATGTGCTGAGAGTGGTCGTAAAAACCTTTCTGGAGTGCAAGAAGGAAAAGGAGCCCAGGACACAGGGTTCCCAGGAGCAGGAGGGTGAGGAGAGTCACAACTGGCAAAAATTTGATGAAAAATGTACAGAATTGTATTTCTCTTCTGCGTTTGAACTGCCTCAAGAAACCCACGTGCCCTTCTGCAGCTGGTGCCTCTGCTGATGCACAGAAAAAAATAGCAGGGAGAAGATTAAAATTGAACTGGCTTGGAGTCTGTGTAATCAAGGAAAGTATCTCGGTGATTTGCTATTATAATTTTCAATAACAAACTGCAGGGCTCCTACTGCACTAATAATAATGGGTTGAATGAAGTGGGCAAAGAACCTGCCATGGGTGTTTGTGTGTGTACGTGTGTGCTTGTGAGAAGCACTCACAATATTCCCCATCTCCTAATTTTGAAGAGGTATTTTTAGTGCATATTTCAAAGAGCTTTACATAAACACATCGGCTGGAGTTTTTGCTGGGAACTGTCTTTACAACACTCTTTTCTGTCCCTTCCCTCTCAGGAGACAAGGGAATGGTCTGACCATTTTCTTTTTCAATCAGATAAGCAAAGCCAGAGAGCGAGAGAGAAAATCACAGGCTCATTTTGCCGGTGCCAAAAGGCTTCTCAGCCCAAAGGGTGGATTTTAGAAACACTTTGAGCAGCTCAGATTACCCTCACTAGAGCCCAGGGCAGAAGCACATGTGATGTGGCTGTGGCAGAGAGTGCAGGGATGTGGGAGAGCGGGGATCCTGACCCACCGCTGCCCTCTCCTGCACAGCCAAAACCTCCAGGTGAGGAAAGGAGAGGAAAGATGGGATATTGCATCACCTGTCCATGCACTTTTTGCATGTTACTCAGGAGAAGTGGTGACAACATCCCTGGTGCAAGCAGCTGCAGGCACAGGAGTTTCTTCAGCCTCCCCTCAGGATGCCCGTGTCCTGATGTTCCCAGTTCCAGGCAAGGTATCCATCCTTCATCATTTAACACCAGTGAAACATTCACAGCTTTTAGGCTCATCAGAGATGTGTTAGTTTGGGGGTTTTGGCTGGCTGAAGCTGCTCCTGCCTTTTCACTGGGGGATGTAGAGATGATGGGAACATGAAGCCAGCCAGGCCTGAAGCAGGGAATGTAGTAAAGTTTCTGTATTGGATATCCCAAATCCTCTGACCTTGGAAGTGCTGTCAGTGCAGGTCTGCCAAGTGCACTCAGTGCCCAGGGCCTCTGAAGTGCTTGTGCATCAAGCAGCCAAGCTGTGTGTGCAAAGGAAAATAAAGGATAAAAAAAAATCCCAAACTGCTTGGTTAGCATGATCCAGACCCAGTTTGCTTACACTGCTGCTTGCAGGGCAGCTGGGAAGGGCACAGGGGCTGCACAAGGCCACCGACGGCTGGAACAGCTGGGGTGCATCCTGCAGAGGTGAGGGACAACACGGCTGAGTGGGGAGATGGTCTGGTGCCACAGTCTGGCAGCTGAAAGGCCACTAGGGAGATAATTTTCCTGCTTTTGTCTCCCCTTGAGATGAGTTACTGTGGGGAAAAGGCTGATTGATGGAAGGCTTGTGGCAGGACACTGCTGCAGGGCCAGGGCAGCTGGGTTGGGACACGGGAGCCTGTGGGCAGGGGGGGGACAGTGCCCCAGGATGGCAGCACCCAGGGAATGTCAAGTGCACACCAAACCCACCCTGACTGCTGTCGCTGCGGGGCCGGGGGCCGGGTGTCGCGGGGCTCAGCTCCCCGAGCGGCGTGCGTCACCCAGTGCCACATTTCATGGCCCGATGAGATGGCATTTGGCCATGGCATGCGGCGTGGCAGCCCAGGATGGAGGGATGGGCATGGTTTGGGAGTTTGCTCCCTGAGGCAGCAAACGCTTTGTGCCTTTGTCCCGCCCTCTGGGGGCAGTGCCAGGATCTGTCCGTGGGCAGTGCCAGGATCTGTCCGTGGGCAGCAAGGGCAGTGCTTAACTGGTCTCCGTGCTATCCCCACAAACTGGGGGTGACATCCCCAGAGAAGGGAGGCAGAGCGGGTCGGCCTCAGGGCACTGCCAGCAGCAAAGAGTCACCCATCTCTTCTCCTCCATGTGGCCATAGTGGTTTATGGTGGTTTCATCCACCTTCAAATAAGGAATACTTGGGTTCCTTTCCATCAGTGACCTTTCCTGCATCATTTGTATTAAGATAGGCAATAGGTCATTTCCCTCTGCTGCCAACACATTCTGTTAGAGAGGCAATACATGTGAGAGCCCAAATCTGACACTGCAACGTGAAGCTGGGCAAGCTGGGCTGTGAGAGGCTTGCACTGGTGGAGAGCTGAGGGCCCTGTGTGCCTGCTGCTTCTCTTTCAGCCACTGCAGCACTGGCAAAAATTGCCATAAGCCCAAAAAACCCCTCCTGGACCAGAGACTGCTGGGATGGGAAGGGACAGGATGAGCCAGCTGTGGTCTGTGGTTGCACAGGGCATGTTCTGCACTGAGCTGGTGGCAGGCAGCCCACAGGTGCCCTGCTGTGGGGGGGTCTCTTATCAGGAGCAGCTGTGCTGCTTCTGGAAGGGTCTGATGGATAGGCTGGATTTTCTGCATGGGAGAAAGAAAGGGAAAAGAAAAAGGAGTGAAAGTGGTCAAATTGCCAAGTGGAAACGGAGAAACTTGGAGGGCAGGTGGGATGGGTGGGCAGCTGCCTTGTCCTGGTCTGACTGCCTGTGGCCAGGAGTGAGTGCATCCTTAGGGACAAACGTGCAACCAACACACTGGGGAGAGAGGCTGTGGTCCCAGCACCAGCAGCGCTGCCCCCCAGCAGGGATCCCTCCTGCCTCCTTCCTGCCTCCTCTGGCACATCCCCAGGAAAAACACCCACAGAGGCTTTTTCTTTTCTGCTGCAGGCACAAGCAGCAGGGAAGGTGTGATAATCCCTCCTTTGAGGCCACAGAGATCATTCACACCAAACTGCATCACTTTTATATCAGTCATGAAAGACAAAAAAGACAATAAGAAAATATATATATATTCAATCAATGTCTGTGGAGCTCCCCGCCAGGGGATTACCAGCCAGTTTAAAGCATTAGTGACTCTCAGCATCCATCAGAGGAGAACATTTGGTTGAATGGAAGCCAGCCTTTGATGGAATTGGAGAATAATTATTTCCATCAATAATTACTTCCAAGCCTAGAAGATATGGTTCCTGGCATGTTGCAGGACAGGAGTCCTTGATTGCCTCGAGGCCAATATGTTTTAACCCCAGGACCTGGCAATCCCATTAGAGGCTGGGTGACAAGGATGTCACCTGCCATGCCCAGGTCCTGGCAGTGGTGTCCCAGCCTGCTGCCAGCCTGGGGAGGATCCCTCCTGCCTCTGCTGCTGGAGTGCATCCAGCTCAGACTTTGCACAGGTCATTAATTTGGGGATGTTTTTAATGGATCCTAATGATTGAGCCTCAGAAGGCTGTTCTTAAAAGGGGTTTGGGAAAGGCCACAAGCCAATTAGCTGGCGCACAGAAAACGATTAACCATGTAACTTCCTGGATGGTTAAAAATAATGGAGATGTTGGGAAGCGACTGGGGGATTTATTACAAACAGACTTTTTAAAGCAAGAGGGACTATTCACCTCCTGCATGTTCTGAGCCAGAAGTATTTCACCCAGCTTCCCCCCACTGATCCCTGTCCTTTTTACTTGGCTGTGCATATCCTTAAATGTTAAGGCATTACAAAATGGGCTCCAGGGAGGAGCTGGCTGTTAGGGAAAGTGGATGCTTGTTGAGAGAGAAAACACAAGTGGGAAGAGAGGGATGACCCTTCTGCAGGTGCTCCTGTGCCAATTCCAACCCCAGGGAGTGTTGATGCAGGCAGCAGGATGTTCCCTGGGGCATGCAAGGCTGTGGCCATGCCTAACTGGGGCTTTTTTAACTTGCCACTGCNCCGGATGTGCAGCACACACCTGTGTGCAGCACACACCTGGCCCTTGTTCCTATTTTCACAGCCCATGTGTGATGGCTGTGGTGGTCTCTGCAGTCAAGCATCTTTCACTGTGGCTGCAGGGCTGGCAGGGGGACATCCCAGCCTCCCCCTGCTCTGGTGGAATCCACATGCCTGAGGGCTCCAGAGTGTTGTTTTCCAAGGAAGGGAGGTAGGTCTGGTGGCAGACACAGCTACGGGACTTTGCAGAGTTGATCCTAAAGTGGCACCCACAACCCAGTCCTGGGACTGGCTTTGAAATGATAATGGAAAGAAATAGGGACACTTTTAGTGCCAGCTGAGCCCAGCATACCCTGGGTATCACCCCACAGCCAGGCTGGGCCTGGACATGCCCACGTTTGCTTTATCTATTCCATAATGCTCTGGATAACACCAAACCCCAGCGTTTTCAGCACCCCTGCTGGGTACAGTTTATGGCTTTTCATTAATCTTTTCATTCTTTGAAATAAACATCTGCAGGGCCTGGAAACCTATTTACTTTCCTCGCAAGTGTCTGCACGCAGACTTGTTTGGGTTTGTTTTCTCCATTCAGCCTCTTTTCTTCATTTCAGCTTGCACAAGCCCCAAAGTTTCTTAGAAACCACTCCCTCCAGGATTTCCCTGCCTTTGTTCTGTTCCTTGCCAGCTCCCAGGGCTCTTGCAGGCACTGGTGGCCTGTCCAGGTGGTTCCCCTTAACTCTGCTGGGCTGTCCCAGGTTCTCAAGGTTGAGCTGTCAGCAGGACCAGGTGTGTCCACTAGCCCAGCACCTTATTTGTGGGCGTGGAGAAGTTTGCTGCCAGTCAAGAATGAGGGTTTGTGGCAAGGTGTTATTGAGATGTGAGCAGTTTTGGAAAACTACATTTGAAAAGGGAAAGGGCTTTTTCTGTGCTGTTTCTGCAGACCTGGTGATCTAAACCCCACAATGCAGGAGATGATGTCCTGACTGGTTCCTGTTTTTCCTTCCCACTGGATGGGATCTGGCCCTGTGCTGTCCAGCTGCTCCTTGGTTGCATCTCTGCCTGAAGAATGAACAGCACACCTGGGCTGGGGTGCAGCTTGGCTTGGAAATGGGGCATTCCAGAGCCCTGTAGAAGCACTTCCCATTGCAGAGCTGTGCACTGAGAGCAACCTGCAGCTCTCCTTCACAGCAGCACAGCTCCTACCCACAAAAGAGAGATTCCCCAGGGCATGGGGAATGGCCCCAGCTGAAGGGACAGCTCCTCACGGCTCTTTGTGGCCTCTTGCCCCGGCAGTGGGACTCTCAGCTGCCTGCCGTACCCTGTGGAGGACAGACGGCCCGAGAAGCTGAGCAGCTGCGTGGTCAGGGAGCCCGCCAGCACCAATGGCTGTGCCAAGGCGAGGGACAGACGAGACCATGCCCACCGCAGGACACGAAGGTAGGAGCCAGGGCCGTCAGCGAGGCGCCCCTGGAACACGGGGGTGGCAGGGGAGGTGTCCGTGGCTGTTTACTCAGCCCCTCTGGGATCTGCGAGAGCTGGGGGTGGCTTAAATGGCTCAGTGTGCGTGCAGAAAACGCGTGCAATCGCATGAAACCCCTGTGCGAGTTTGCAGGGACAAACCTGCAGTTCATTTTCTACTCCAGGGTTTGCTCTTACAGCCTCCTTCAGAGTCTTCCAAGACCTGCCAGCACGCCTCTGCACTGCCTGGTCTGCTGGGAATCGCCCTCAGCAATTCCCCTCTCCCCATGCCTAGATCAGCTCAGCAGCACTGCCTTCATTAGGACACAGCCTCGTTATCAGCTTGTCGTTAGTCCCTGACCACTTGAGAGGGGAAAAATGAATGGAACGTTGTAAATGAAGCAGCTGGGGTCTCTGAGCCCTGCCTGCTCAACTGCCTCTGGGATTAAAGCCTCTCCGTTCAGTTAGAGATGCTGGAAAGAAAGAGCAAGAAAGCACATTTCATATCTTCAGATTTCAGGCCAACCGGAACAATAATCTAAAGCACACTTTTAATTAGACTTTGATTGTAATCGCAGAGGAACAATTGAAGTCAGATCAGTGCATGGGAGCAAGCTGCCACATCAAAGACAAATGGCTTTATCTGGGGAGAGGGAGAAGGGCTCTGCAGAAACCGCCCGTGGCTGCACGGTCAGACGTTCCTCCCTGCTCTCCTGTGGCTGTGGCAGTGCCCAGCCGTGCCCCTGGGTGTCTTTGGGCAGGTGTCTGGGCTTAGCAACCGTGAGACATCCTGGAAAATGCATGATTTTTGTCTGCCTTGAGGTAGAAGGCCCAGCTGAGCCCGAGGTGTGCCATATCCTCTCATGGTGCTGCTGCTGGTCGGTGGAATCCTTGGGAGGAGACAGTGAGGAGGAGTATGTGGGTGCTCCATGGGCCATGCTGGGGTTGCACACTGGATTTTACTGCACGAGAAGCACTCATTATTCACAGCTCACAACTGAAGCATTAGCTTGCAGTTTCATTTTGCAGAGCTTTTATGTTTTTTCCCCAAAGTGTATTAAAAGTACTAAACAATTGAGTTTTTATGATAGTGTAATTTCAGTGGTAATTCAAGCCCTGGATGATCAAGTGTTGAGGGGTGGTGGAGTCTGAGGGTCCCCCACAAAGTGTAATTTGCTCTGCATTAGGACTTTCATTAGCAATAATGTTTGTTCTTGCTGCAGAAAACTGCTCAGTTTTTGGCCTGTTTCTGTAGTGAAGATCTCACAGCATTCTTCAGCCATGGGACTGCTTCCACCTGTTCCTTGCTCCTGGCTAATTCCTAGGGGGCAGGATGAGAAGTGGGGAAACTGAGGCACAAAGCCAGCACCCTCAGTGCTTTTTCAGATTTTTCAGAGGCTCCGGGGAGCTCGCTGTGCCCCCACAAACCTTGGTCCTGGATCCATTTGGGGATTCGGAGCGATCTGTTTGGAGATCCACATGGCTGATTTGGGCAGATTTAGGGATGCCACCAGCTGCCTCTGTCTTTACAAGCATTTGCTTTAGTTAATGAGTAGCCACAGAGTATGTCATTTTTTTCAACCCAATTCTCTGAATTAATTAACCATGGTATTTGCTTTTCATTGAAACATAACACGATTCGGCATCATATGTTTAAAAAAGAACTTAATTTGAAGGAGGGTTTATTTTCAAGGTTTAACAACTGTATAAGAGATGCATATCTCCTTCAATTACCATAGTGTCTCAATAAATATATATATATTTCTAATCAATTGCTACTTAACACGTGTCAAGTCTTTATTATAGTTAGATGCATCTGGTTGCAATAATTACTGTATGCAAATTAAATGCCAATTAATTATTTAAAGCATATTTACAAAGAGCAACAAAACCTATAAATCTGTTTCAGAGTCGTTAACCTCAGCAAACATGTTTTAAAATAATCAGCATTGCTGTGGCAGAGCTGTCTTGTTATATCTCTATTAGTCAGTTCGTTTAAACTGTGACTAAATAATTTGTTAGAGGGTAATGAGGCAACACCCACACCCTTGGTCCACCATGAACGCTGACCTTGCTGCTCCATGTCCCTGAGGTGGGGATGCCAGAGAGTCCCATGTGAGCCCATTCAGGGTTTATTTTTGTTATTTTTAATGTTTATTGGGTCTTGTCCCCCATCCTCAGCCCTTCGTTTGATGGGGAGAGGCCATTGCCGGCTCGGGGGAAGAAGAAGAAAAAGAAATCTGGCCGCAAGAAGCGAAGGAGGTGAGGAAGCCATAGTGGCGTGAGGGGACAGGCAGGGCAGCCCTCGGCTGGGTGTGAGGGAAGAGGGTTATGAGGGAGCCATGGCGGCATGAGGGGACAGGCAGGGCAGCCCTCGGCTGGGTGTGAGGGAGCCATGGCGGCGTGAGGGGACAGGCAGGGCAGCCGTCGGCTGGGTGTGAGGGAAGAGGGTTATGAGGGAGCCATGGCGGCGTGAGGGGACAGGCAGGGCAGCCCTTGGCTGGGTGTGAGGGAAGAGGGTTATGAGGGAGCCATGGCGGCGTGAGGGGACAGGCAGGGCAGCCCTCGGCTGGGTGTGAGGGAAGAGGGTTATGAGGGAGCCATGGCGGCATGAGGGGACAGACAGGGCAGCCCTCGGCTGGGTGTGAGGGAAGAGGGTTATGAGGGAGCCATGGCGGCATGAGGGGACAGGCAGGGCAGCCCTTGGCTGGGTGTGAGGGAGCCATGGCGGCATGAGGGAATAGGCAGGGCAGCCCTTGGCTGGTTGTGAGGGAAGAGGGTCATTGAAGGATGTGAGGGTGGCCATGGCAGTGTGTGGGGCAGGAGGCGATGGCACACCCTCAGCTGGGTGTGAGGCAAAAGGGTCAGTGTAAGATGGAGGTGTGAGGGCCTGGGGGTTCCACAGCCCAGGGAGCTGCCGCCATCTTCTCGGCCTCCCCTCAGGGCAGCAGAGCTGGGTTGTGGCTCCTCCCTGGGCTCATCCCTGGGCTCACCCTGCTCCTACCAGGAGCCCCCGGCCACTCTCCACCCTGGAGATGCCCCTGGTGGTGGGGTGAGTGTTGGGGTGGCTGGGATGGCTGTGTGCAGCCCTGTGGTCCCTAATGCCCCTCTGCTCCCTCAGGTCTCCCTCCTACAGCCCTTCACCCGTGAAGAAGAAGAAGAAGAAAAGCTCCAAGAAGCGAAAAAGAAACAGGTATTTTTTTTCCTTGAAAATGTAATCCCCTGCTGGCAATGGCTGTTGAGGGTTTGGAGAAGGGGTGGAAGGCACTGCTGCCTCGGGCAGCTGTTGGTCCCAGTGGGCAGCGAGGTATGATGCTCTGTGAGCACTAGGGAGGCATAGCCAGAGTTCCTCTGGGCTAGGAGGGCATGGAATGGGGTGTCCACCCAGTGCAAACAGAGAGATGTGAACTGTTGGGGTGTGGGGACACAGAGATGGGCAAGCCAAGTCACCATGAGGTCTGTGGAGCCTCAGCCTGCTGTCCTTGCTGTCCTATTCGCATGTCTCCATCGTCAGATGTCTCCATCCTCTGGAATGCCAATGGGATCAGGGCTTGTGCTGGTTCCCATCCCTTCCTCCCCAGCCTGCAGAGAGTGTCAGGACCAGAAAAAGGCTCAGACCAACTCCCCACACCCACATTCCAGCCTCCTCTCCCAGCCCCAGTGACTGTTTCCCCCTTCCCCTTCTGAAGTCCATTTTTAATTCAAAGAGCATGATTAAATTTTAAAATTGCAAATATTTCACTGTTTTCTCTCAGCTGTTAAACCAATATTTGACGAGAACAGTGGATTCCATCTCCCTAAGAAGGTTCATGTATTTATAATATATTGAACCAAAGAGAGAAGCTACCAAAAGTGGATAACAGGGTGAAAAGTTGAGCTTGAATCTCCAAAGAAGAGCAAGGGAGAAGGAGAGACAAGGATATAGGAACTCCTTTAAAACACTTTCTTCCCAAGGAGGGATTCTTATGCTCTTTTGTGGATACCATCTCCTGATGGAAGTCCTGTGTCAGAGACTCTGGCTTTGAACCTTTGGTGGCCATTTATGCCCCTGCAAGCCAAGGATAAGCTGGAGCTGGTCCTGTAAGACATGATGTGAGCCATTCAGGATTAGTGACCAGTGGAGGCTGTTTCCAGACGCCTGGTAGCATTTCAGCCACAGACCCCAAGTGACTTTACCAGAGGCAATCTCACAACCACTCCAGGCAGGACTTCAGGCCATGTTTTCTGCAGGATGTTGTGCTCCAGGCTGAGAGGATAGACAATGGGGTGTGCAGTGCCCTGGGGCCAGGCCTTGCTGCAGGGATGTGTCCTCCATGCCACCAGGGTGTTCTGGATGAGAGAGGTATCTCCTATGTGATCCCAGGGGCTCTCCAGGAGGCAAGACAGGACCATGATGCTGGTTTGGCTGTGAGACTGCTCTGGAGTTACACAGAGAGGAATTTTCCCTTGATTGCTCTTTGGTCCTTCATACAGAAAACCAGGGAATGGATCCACCTCTACATGCAGTGCAAAACTGGAGGCAGTAGCAGAGAAAAAGGACCCACCAGAGATAGGGGATGTATCTGATCTCTCTAAAGACTCATTATCACGAGGACCATATTCTCAATTACTTGTAGGGTGTGCTGGTCCCTTCTGCCACACCAGCACTTCTCAGCTCCCTCACCAGCTGGCTAAAGGAGAGGCCATTCTGCCCAGGTGCTGCATGAGGTCTTCTCTCAGTGCCCTGTCTGAGCCTAAACACATTGTCTTCGACTCAAATTTCCAGTTTTGTGAGACCCTGTATTCAATGTACATATTTGTGTCTTGCAGGTTATCGTCAAAGAAGAGAAGGCACAGGTAAGAGTTGAGCATGGGTGGTCCCTTAGAAATAAGAATTTAATGGTCTCTTCAAGGTTGATGTTCACTGATTGGGGGCAAGAGATGTTTCTTCTGTGTTCCTTGTGGAATCCCCTTGGGTCCCCCCATTCCATTTGGGCCTGGGGTCAGTGAGTCCCCAAGTGTGGACTGGAAAAACTCTTCTGATTCCAGTATGTGTGTGTACATTATCAAGTACTCATTTTCTCTATGGAAAAAGGCAAAGTCACCAAGTTGGCTGATCCCTTTGAGGGTTTTGGCCAAGCCCATGAAGCAGATTTGTCAGCAGGCACTCAGACCCCCTGTGCTGTGACAATCATGAATCCCTTTCATTTTTACTGCATGCTCGTGGGCAACTGAGCTGTAACATTGACGTGTGATTGTGCAGCTTTTTATCAGAACAGAAATCTCTGAATTAATTAGCCATTTCTTATTTAGTTCTTCAAGCCCCAAAAGTAAGAGAAAGGAAGAAAGAAAACACAAAAAACAGTAAGTAGTGGTTCATGGAGTTCCCTGCCCTGCCTGTACGGTGTGGGGCTAGGAAGTGCTTGATGTGCTGGGGCCCCTGGAGCTAACACCTGCTGCACAGCTCTAAGCACTTCTCAGGATTATTTTGAAGTTAAAACCAGCAATTCTGGTTTTGCCAGAATGGAAAAGTGTTTGTAGAGGCTGGAAATCTTTCCTCTGTCTTTCTTTTGTGGCATCTCTTTCTGTACTTTATGTATCTTTCACGGATGTGCTGAGTCTTGTCCACCCAGTCCAGAGAGAAGGCTCCAGCTTTTCTGGTGGGGGCAGCACAAGAGGATGAACTCTGACCTGCCAAAAGGGCAGGCTGGCACAGTCATACTGAGAAGGGCCTCAGTGACTCCTGGTTTGCTGCTCTAGGAGGTTGCATTAGGACCTACCCATGAGATACAGTACAGCCAAGGATCTGAATGGGGGCACGGGGAAGAGAAGGGATTGTTTGGAGGGGATGGAGTCTGCAAAAATCTGGTGATGAGGTTCAGCCCTGGAGTGTTAGCAAAGCACAGTCCTTGCCCTGTGGAGCACATAGTCAAGGGGCATGGTATTAAATGGGGTTCCTCAGCACTGGAAGGAAGGACTGTAAGCTGCCTCTGTTTTTCCCTCTGTTCTCTGTCTTCTGGGAACTGCAACCTGTGGCTTCTCATCTGCTTTTAGAGCTAGGAAGCAGTCCTGGGGCTGAACCTTGGACACTGACCCCCTGGTCAGCTTTGCTGGGCCTTGGGAAACTGCCTGCACAGGCCATCTCCATTGCATGCAGAAAGCCAGTCTCCCTTTCGCTAATATTTCTGCACATTAAGTGGCACCGTTTCAGCTCAGTTTCCCCTCAGAATGGGCTGTCCTGCACCTAGAAACCTCAGTGGTAAAAGAGAGGCTTCCTAGGTTATCTGTAAAAGGAGGCATATCCCCAGCCTAACACAGCAGTTACCCTAACAGTGCAGTTAAACCTGAGATCCATATCCTGCTGGTGTGCCCTGACCTCAGGGAACTAGAGCTGCTGGAATTACTATTTGGGGATAAACCAGCCAAGGCGTTTTAGCCTCATCTTTCTGCTGGCAAATCAGGGCTCAGCCACTCCCAGTTTCTGCAAACCTTTTGCTCCCAGGTGTGGATCAGATGGATCCCATGAGTATTTTTGTATAATCACACTGCTTTGACTTATCTTTTTATCGAGCAACTGGTTATCTAAATCACACAGGACTAGTCTTCCCTTCTGCAGGAAGGGAAAACAAATTGGAGGGATTGGTGCAGGGGGTGAAGCGTAAACACAGGCATTTTCACAAAAATCCACCATATGAGTGAAGGATATTCAGTGTTGCTGATTTCAGCTGTATGGAAATAAGAAAGGAGAATCCCAAAACGTGAAGATTTAAAAAAATATAATCATTGGGTGTGAAAAGCATCAAAGAAAACAGCCAAGCAGAGTTGAAGGAATTGCCCTGGAGGTTGCCCTTTTGTCTTAAAGGAGATGCTGTTCCCAAGCAATTATTTCTATACCAGCAAGTTGCTAAATGCTGTCCAAGCAGGTTGTATTTGTGCTGTCAGTGCCTCTGTAGTGTGGCCATGAAGCCAGGCTGTTCCCACCAGCTCACCCACAGTTAGCTTTGCCTGCTGGCACAGCCATGCCAGCCTGAGCAGATGGAAATGCTTCCAGATCCAAAAGAACTGCTGTGGTGAACAAAGATGGGAGGGACGGGGCACAGAAGGTGGCAGCTAGCCTGCCACCCATGTCACCCTGCTCTCTGCACCCAGGACTTCAGCTGTTGGCATGGACAACTATAGCCCTTAAGTAACAGGGCCAGGTAATCCATGAGAAACAGCCTGATGGTGCAAAGGGAACTGCATCAGGACACTGGCCCTCTGTCCCCTACACACAGTTTGCTGAGGCCTGTCCTTGGGCCCTGTCACAAAACGCAGCACCAGTGACTGGGCACCTGTCAGAAGCCAGGGAAATGGTCCTGTCTCTCAAGCAGGAGCCATGCACGAGGCAGGCTGTGCTTAGGGAAGTGTACTTTGTGCAGCAACCATGAGAGCTGCCCACAGGACTGGTTAAATGCTCCCACCTGGAGAGGGTGGGGAAGGCTGGCTGCTCCTGAGTGTACTCTATCACTTGGAGCTTGTCCTCCTGCACCTGCTCTTTAAGGAGGAGACAGCACTAGGGAGAGGGCTGGAGGTTTGTGATGGGCTGCCCAGAGAGATGGTGCTTCCCCCGAGGCTCAGCAACAAGAAGGTCTTGGGCAGTTGCCTGGCTGTTATAGGGTAGGCTGCAGGATGAAAGGGAAGCACATGGCTCTTTAAAGTCTCGAAAAGATTGGTGCTGGCTGCTGCACTCCCATGTGCTTGTCCACAAATCTTCCCCCAGCATGCTACAGAGCCAGCCTAATAGCTTGTGTGTAAAATGCTAGCAGAGATCTCAGGAAGATGTCACTGCAGCAATGAAGGGACAGAATTTCTCGTGCCTTGATGTTCTGTGCCGTGTTTCACGCACCAATCTCTTCAGTTTAAAGGACACCTCCCTTCTGATTTGAACATTACTGACCTCAGCTTTCAGCTGCTGGCTCTTGCATCCCCCCACTTGCTAACCTAATACTGGTTTTCCTTTCTGCTTCTTAAAGCTCTCGTGGGCGCACCCGGAAATCCCACCGGCACCGCCGCTGCCACTCTCGCTCAGAGAGCTCCGACTCCCACTCCCCCAGCTGCCGGAGCAGGTAACGGCACTGCTCCCAAGCTCAGTGTCCTCAGCACTTCCTGCTGGGCCCAAGGATGTGGCTGCCACAGCCTGTGAGACCCACAGGCTCTCTGTGCACAGACACTCCCATTCTGGTAGCAGCAATGTCACACGCTGGGGGCTGAACTGTTTGTGGTCTCAGCCATGGAAAGGTTTTGCCTCAAGAAGTAGTGGCTGCAGCTTTTTGGTCTGACAGTCACTTCTAATCCCCATGGCTGATGATCAGCCCATGACAGCTGATTCCAGTCTGGTGTCCCTTCCTCAGCCCAAGGGCTCTGTACTGCTGATGTCCCAGGAAACCCTTAAACATGGTCTTAGCAATGGAAATATATTTGCCTATGGCAATCTATAGTCACCGTCTTTGACCTGATTAAAATCTCTCCTGTGGATGACAGATGCATCCTGGGGCCGGCTAAGTGGATGCTGGTGCTAGACCCAGCGTTGCTGCAATAGCAAGTGATTTATACATAATGAGTTCATGTTCCATGTTCTCTGAAAGCACTTGAACAGCCCACCCCCACTCTCCTACTTCACTCCTCCTAAGTACTGGGAATTTTCTAATGAAAAGGATCAGTGGGGGGAGGAATGCAATCAGTAATTGGAGGGGTGCTCGTGCAAGAGCAGAGTATGTTTTATCTTGGAGGTGTATCACCATAGGAACATTCTGGGGTGCATGAAGGTCATGGTTTGCCTTGAGCCAGCATAAAATCATGCATTGGAACTGAAATTTGAAGTTCAGGTCCAAAGCTTGGATGCGAAATTATTATTTTTCTTTTAAAGTAGAGAAGCAAAACATCCCTTTTCTCTCCCTCATGACTCCACAGAGCAGTCATGTGGAAGAACATTTTCCCATATGCAGAGACCTAGCACAGACCTGCCAAGGGTTGGTGTGGAGCTGGGAATGGGCACTACTGCAATCCTAAGGAATAACATTTTGGCTGTTCCTATCTCCTGGAGGCACAGAGACAGGTCTCGGGAGGAAGGGCGTAAAACACGGCGAAGACACTCCTGGCACCATTCAAAGATCACGGCAAAGAGAAGCTCCTCTACAGAGGTTCAGGCCAGTCAAAAAGCCAGCCAAACTCTCCCACTCTACAGCTTCCTGTCTTCTAAGGAAGTAGTAAGTATTACACACTGTCCTTCTTTGCTTGAACTAGCCAGAGGAATCTGGGCAAGAACTCTGATATGAAATTTTTATAACTCAATTATAGTGATGTTAGACGAACTTGGTTAAACTGTATTATTAATTCATGGTGCTGTTTTCCAATGTATGTAAAGTCATTCCTTCCTTCAGCACTTTCACACCAAGGGTGGGGCTGGAGAGGGGGAAAACTTGCAAAGCTTATGAATAATGAATTGAGGACANAGTGGCCTCCAAGAATATTTTAAAGGGAAGAGTTTGTTATGCAGTCTTTGCTCAGCTGGATGTGAACTTAATTCATTGGTCTTTATATCCAAAAGTTTAGTCCTTCAGGCTGAAAAAGGGTATCAAACATATACAAAAGGAACATTTACATTTAATGAGCTGGTGATTGTTGGTATGGGATGTTTTCTGACTATCAGGATCCTTCTAGGATCACTGTTCCTCTGGACTGACAAGCCCAGGGGCCAGATTTGGAACTTATGAGCAGCCCTATTGATGCTAATGGGAGCTGCATGTGCATCTGAGGGTAAAATCAGTCTCGGTGCCTTAGGATGTTTTTCCAAATACACAGAAAGAGAAGTTATAATACATGAATTGAGGGAGCAAGAGATGGAGAAAAATATTAGATAGAGATTGCTATCAGTCTTCCTTTTCTGTGGCACGTGTCCCCTTTGTTCCTGGCAGCAGTAAAGCAGAGGTGTGATGCCCTGACTGTGGTGTTGGTATCAGATAGGCACTCTGGAGAGAGAAATTGCTGTGTAGGACTGGAGGTAGTGCAGGATCTGATAGTCACACGTGTGGATGTGTAATGCTAGAGGTGTTTTGACTACAGAGTCCTCCAAGCCCCAAAGTTGTTTTCTCCTTTAGGCCCAGTCATCAGTTGGAAATAGCTCAGCCACACGCAGGAGCTACATCAGATAGGAGAGAGATGGTGCCAGCAAGAGGAGAGACTCTACCCACTCACCCACACAGACAGCGTGCCGATCAAAATACCCAGGGATTGTACGTGGGTACAGACAGGCACAAGCTGTCTCTCAACATTATAGATATGCATATTTGCTCTCGTTATAGAGCGTGTGGGGCCATGTGAGTCAGTGCTTGTAAAGCCTTATAAGGCAGCATGGAGAGCAGAACCTCACACCACACGCTGATGTGTGCACGCACACGCAAAGGAAGAAAAACAAGGTATGAAGCTCATTGTCGTGAACTGGGGGTGTTGCTGAGTTCAGAGCTCCTCCCCCCCCCAAAAAAAACAACCAGCCAAAGACTGCATCATGTCACCAGAGTGCTGTTAAGTTCAAGCGGTGTATTTTTCATAAGTGCTTTTGAGCCTAAGCCTAGTTTTTAATTAGTGCTAGGTTTCCTCTCTCGGAAGCCAGGCTCCCTAAGTCCTGTGAGGCCAACTGCCAGCTGTTCTGTTTCCTGAGAAAGAGCAAACTCTAATTTAAAATTTTAAAAGCTTTAAAATGAGCTAAACTCAAGCATCCTGCACTCGCTTTTCCATTTGCTTCACTTGAGGTAAATGAGTGAAGCAAATTGAAAAACTGCAGGGAAGGAAAGACAAGAGCTTGATAGTTCCAGATGCAGGGGGTGGATGCAAAGTAGAAGTCATCAGGATACTCCTGTGTTCTTTCTAGTAAGGGTCAATAATTTAAGCAAATATTTTAATAACTGATGAAAACCACTACTGTCCTCCTGTCCCCAAAAGAAGTACATTCTCTTGGGACACCATTCAAGAGCACATTTAAGCACTTGTTCAAATTGAAGCCCCTGGTTAAGAGCTGCCCCTGAAATTTTGCTGAATAAGGTTCATTAAATATCATGTACTTAAAACTGGCAAGGGAAAAATGGAATGGGAACCTTTCGTCTCATTTATTAATGACTATATACAACCCTTTGATGCCTTTCCTTTTCATGAGTTAAATGGTTGCTCTATGAATAAGCTTCATTCTGCCAGACTTTGAGAGCAGCCTGAAATGAAAATGTTTTCTTGCAGAATAAAAGATTTTGTGAAAAAATTCAGAATTAGGATTCAAAAATGCCATGTTTCAGTCCTCTGTGAGAGCTGGTATGTTACACTCCCTATCCTCCCATCTGGCCTGGGCTTCCAAACCAAACCATCCTTACCTGGGAAGATGCACTGTTGTATCTCCAAAGGAAAGGGACTGTCCAAGGAGGATTAGGGAAAAATACACAGAGATACAGGGAAATATGAAATTATGCTATAGCACTTCCAAAGCCAGGTTTTGCTTTTCAAGATGTTTTTTATTCTACATTATTTTGCTTCTGAACACTTGAAGTGCTTTGTGGTAAATTCTGCTATCCTCCCCACCCTATTTGTGTGCATTCCTTTGTAATGAAACAGCCACAATTTCTAACTAGGTCTGCCTGGAACTGCTGAGGGATAAGGAACACAAAACAATGCCCTGCCTATGCATCTACCTTGCTGCTTCTTCCCTCTTTATGTAAAAGCTGTTGCACCCACACATGCATGTACACATGCAGAAACACCTGAAAGTTCCCTGCTACTTTTCTTTTTGGCAGTGAATTTCCAAGCTTCTCCCTCTCCTTCTCCTTTAGTCCCGTGCAGCTGCAATAGGCACCTCTGGAGAGCAGGACTGGGGGCCTGTGCCTCAGCAGGCACAGAGGAGCTGTGGGTAATGTGCAGCATTTATTTCTGTACAGAATGCCCCTGCCCAGCTGCAGGCACTTTACTCCACACCGACACAGATGGATGACTGTGCCACTGTGCTTTCCTTTAGCAGTGCAATATAAATACCTGCAGGGCACAGATCTAATTGCCTTTGTTGTTGCTGATGAAGATAACTGCACCGTGCATACACTTTCCTTGCCAGCTCCTTTGCTTTCACTGTAACTCATTTGTGATGCCACAAATTATCACAGGCTTGAGCCAGATTTCCAGTGAAGCTCAGTGGGGTACAGCTGGTCCAAATGATGCTGTTTGTCTTTGTGCTTGTGTCTGCAGGAAGGTAGAATGGGGAAATGCTGTGCAGGGACTGGGACAGAGGGTGCTGGAAGGCTGAGGAAACCTTATGGCAGATGTGCATATTGGCTTGCTGCTGCTGTTTTCTAGCCTGGGTTTTGGCTTACATAAGAAAAACTATTCTTTTGAAGGCTCGGTAGCATGTTTTTGACAGCAAACGGGGCCCTTCAAGAGCAGAAAGGCAAAACCTTCTATAAATATGGAAGTTGTTCTCTCTTTTCTCATTTTCCCCTCCCAGCTGGGGCACTGAGGTTACCCCTGGTTATTGTCTGATAAATCCACAGCTCAGCGCTGGGAGCAGCAGCCGGGGGGAAAGGATCAGTGCCTGTATCCATTGAAGGGCTGGGCTGTACACCAGCTACCAAAAAGAGGCGGTGGAAGACAAACCCTTGCTGCAAAGCAGTGCCAGCCTGGCTCAAGCTGAGGTGGGGATACAATGCCTGCACCCCAGCAGGCTAAAAAGAGCCCTGAAAAGAAACAAACCTTTGCTTGGCATTCTCTGGAGTTTACCCCAACAATGTATTGGTGAGTCAGGCTGCTCAGCAGTGTCACCATCCAGCCCCAAATAACCCAAGCTCAGGGCTTGCAGGGACAGCTGTGTCACTGCCTCCCTGCTCTGGGACTCAGCCCTTGTGGCACAGAAAGCCTCACCCTGAACTCCCCATCCAGCTAAAAAAAAGGAGGATTTTCCCACTCAGTGTTCCTCGAGCCAGAGACTCATAACTCTGCAAAAAGCGGTTGGAGTGAATTGCTACAGAACTTCTGAGTTTTGCACTCAATCAGAAGCTGGCTTGTCAGCTGGGGTAGGTTCTCAGCAGAGGTGAGGCCGTTTCCCCCGAGCTCTGGCAGGCCGAGGATCCTGCCCCAGCCCCGGCAGCCCCAGCAGGTGCTGTCCCTGGGCCGGCGGCTCCGGCAGATGTCGGCCGGGCCCTCGCCGAGAGCGGGGCTCGCCGGGGTCACCGACACAAGTGTTTTACTCCTTTCATTAGCACAGTGCCTAGAGAAAGAGAGAAAGGCAGATGTTATGCCCCTCTGAAAGAGAAATTAACTCCGCTTTGAAGTGAGTTGCAAAACAAGAGACAAGAGACCCGCGGAAGAAATCCTGCAGCTCTGAGCGGGGCTGTGCCACGCTGCTGTCCCCGTACGGCTGAGACAAGGCATTGTCATCTCTCGCCCCGGGGCTGTTTGTGGCACAGTAAATGGAGCTGTTCAGTTTCATTGGAAGACGAGCAGTGATTGTATTTTTGTAACCTATTAGCCTGCGCTGCCTCTTGGTCTGGGATTGCACTTGGAATTATGCCTGGAATATGAGTGAGGGCCTCATTTCTGCTCCCCCCTCATCTTGATTAAATAATGATTTGAAACAAAAAATCCAATAAATACATATCCTGGGTTCCCTTGAGGGCAGCAGTATGTTCCCTGCTGAAAGCTGGATGAAGCAAAGTTCACTGAGATTATTTAATTACTTATTAGGGGTTGTGTGTGGGGAGAAATCCAAATGTTCACATAGAGAGAATTAGATTTGTGAAAGAACAGGCTCTTTTAAGCCACCCTAGAAAAGTAAAAAGCCATTAGAATTTAGAATCACAGAATGGTGTGATTCAATTGAGCCCTGTGCAGTGTTTTTAGATGTGGTACTCTGTTTCCATTCTGGGTGGCTGGCATGACTTTCAGAAACAATAAAATGGGACCACAAGCATAGCCAAGGTCATCCAGTGGGGAATAGGGGGAATTGGTCTGAGCAGGCAGGCAAGCTGAGCACCCTGAGACTTGTCCTGTCTCTTTCTGCAGGGCAGAACCTCCCCCAGAGCCTGCAGGAAGCCACTGGCTACAGCCTGGTGCCCTAGGGTGGTGCGGCTGAGAAGCTGCATGTCCCCCTGGCACCTCCCTTGCCCCCTGCAGCCCTCACCCAGACTGTCAGCTCCATATTTCACTGATATCCACGCTGCCGCTTCCTGGAGTGTTGCTGCCACAGATGTTGAACAACAGAGGAGCTTGTTGATCCTCCCGGTCATTTGACAGATTTTGTGATGTGCTGACAACAGTTGCTGCTTTGAAGGTAGATGTCAGCCAAGGCAGAGCAGAAGCAAGGATGCCAGGTCCCAGAGTCAGTCTGGAAAGCTGGTTTAGAAATGCCAAGAAACTGCTGTATTTCTTGGCACAAATGATGGCCTTTCAGTTTAAACTGGGAGAGAACAGAAGGAAGATATTTCTCTGTGTTATGCTGGGGTCAGTGTCCCTTGGAGCACTCCAGGCTCATCCTACCCCTGCAGCCAAGGAGTACCTCACATGCTGGTTTTATCCCTGTAAGTGAAAAGTGGTGAAAACCTGGTTGTGTCTGGGTTAGGATTCAGCACAAATGCAAACCATAACCCATCTTTTAAGAAAATTATCTGGTAATATATTTGGAAGTGCAAATATATTTTGGAATGGAATAATCTGGAATGTGGCTGGGAAGAGTGCAGTGGTCCATAGCACAGAGGTCAGATCTCTTGGGGCTCTGGATGTGGCATCAGGGTTTTAGAAAGAACTGGTGAAAAGCAGAGCTGGCTATTTGGCTCCCTTAGGCTCCTGTGACATTCCAGTTTCTGACTGGTAGAGAATTGCTAGAGCTGAGAAGAAGCAAGGAGAAGTTCCAGACGCTGAACTGAGGACTTGCAATGTTTGTCTCCACTCATTCCTAGTTGGGAACATTTGGGAGACTTTTCTCTCTGTCCAGGGCTTCTGCATTGAAGGTGCAAGTTAGCTAATGAAGAAGGATCACTTCATTTCCCATGCCTGCTGCTGGGGCTTCTGATTCCTCTGAGCTGGGACTGAGCATCAATTAGAAGTTAGTGTGGGGTGGAGATGGGGAACTCCATTATGGATTTGCTGTGATGAACCAATCCCTTATCCCAGAAGCAGTAACGCTTCTCTCCCTGGCAACACAGAAAGTACTTGGAGATCCTCCAGCTCCAGGTGTTTTCAGAGCACCAGGGTGTTGTGAGCAGTCATCCTTCTGCAGACTGTGCTGAGAGCTGCTGTGGATGTTGGTAGCTCTGCTCTGGTTTCAGTCACTGCTGGTTCAGCACCTGTGTCCGGGTCAGCTGTCCCTGTCCCAGTTAGCACCTTGAACTGGGTCGGGAGCAGCTCTCCCTGGGGACACAGATTGAATGCCACAGGCAGGAGCATGGATATGGAGGCACCATCTGATAGGAGATCCATGTGAAACATGACACAGGCTGAGTCTGCAGCCCCTCTGAGGATGGAAAAGCCATCCAGTCCAGAGATAAACTTTCCAAAGGGACTGGCCCTCTGCCTGCTGTGTGACAGCTGATCCTGGTCTCCTCTGCTGCCTGAGATAGCACCAACATTACAGTGTGGGTTTTTGGCTCAGAAGGCCCCAGATTGGTGAGGGCATGGCCCAGGTGCCCAGTGTGGAGAGCATGGCATAGATGGGGCCATGTGTGCCCCAGAGCATGGCATGAGGGCATTGTGCACGTGCTTAAGGGAGCACGGCTTGCTGAAAACGTGTTTGGAGGACTGTCCTGAGTGGGGGGAGCCAACTCGTGTGTCCACACTCTAAGAACCCTGCACCAAACCTCATGGGTGGGTTTGAGGAGAGTGGAGGCTCTGAGTGAAAGAGAAAGAGGCCCACATGAGAGTGCAGACGTGTGCACTGAGCCCTAATTCTCGCCCCACCGCAAAGGCAGATGTTAGCACTAACACAGCCTCACTCCCAGTGCTGCCACATTCCTGTGCTGGCTCAGGTAAATGCCAGTGCAGTAAAACTGAACTATAAAATACTGAAATGATGTAAATACCCTTGGTGGTGCTCAGGGTCCCAGAGAACGGCCCTGCCCAGGTCAGTCTGTGTGAGTCTGAGGTCCTTGCTTGCCCTGTTGTGTTCAGCAACCCAGCCAGGGTGTGGCTGGCCCCCTTGCAGAGGTTGTCAGGAGCAGGGCTGCCATCCCCTTCCCCACAGGCCTCTGATACACAGCGTGGGGATGCTTTCCCTCCTCTATTCTTTTGCTTCTTCCCTCACTCGAGTTCCCTTTGTCATTTCCATGCAACCCAGGGGGATTTAGTGCAAGCTGCAGCTTTCAGCACAAGCCACCAGCCTCCAGGAAAGGGCTGGACGGGCCAATTTAAAACAGAAGGAAACAAAAATGAATAATAAGGGAGACAAGCAAGCAGACAAAAAGCAGTCATGACATTTGCATAGAGGAGGCAGCAAACAGTTGGCAGTGTGGATTGAAGAGAGGGTTTATGTTTTTTTCATGTAATTTGAGACTCTAATGATGGACTTATGTTGCCCGCTCTTCCTTTTTTCTTACACCTTACCTACTAAAGGAGGAGTTCTTGATGGGTAAGTGGATGCTATCCGCAAGACACCAGGGAATTTATTAGAGGTCACTTGAGCGCATTAGCTGTATCTTCTTCAGGGGGTAAAAAGCACACAAAGAAGTATCTGTATACCTTTTATTTCCAAAGGGATTTTTCTTTTTTTCCCCCACCCTCTTTTTTCTTTTTCTTTTTTCTTTTTATTTTTTTTATTTCAAAGTGATAAGCTTGTTTATTTGCCAGTTTTGCTTTGTACTGAAGCCCTTTATTTGATTTGGTTTTTTGTTGCTTATTTTAGTGACATTGGTTCAGCCACTTTATTAAGGAAGCTTAAAAAAATTCACTCATCTAAGTTTTTGTTTCATTTTTGTTTTCTTTGCAAGGATTATGTAGGTTTTTTTATATGTATATACCACCTTTTTTTTCCTTCCCTCTTTAAGGTTAAATAAGGGCTTTGTCCTCTGTTACATTTTTTTATTTAGTTAGTTATTTTAATTCTTTGGTTGCCCACTTACTTTGTTGACCTCTTTTGTTTAACATGAACCGCATGCTGATACTCTTTGCATGAGCTCTAAATCTTCCCATTATTATAGCAGGGGGAAAATAAGTTTCTTCTTACTGTGGATTTCTTTTAGGGATATGTGCTTTTGTTTTCTTCTCCTTTCTTCTTTCTTTCTTTCTTTCTTACTTTGCTTCTTTTCTTTCCTTTCCTTTTGTTTCAGTGCATCATGATGGTAAAATTTCTGGGTTTATTTGAAAAAAAAAAAAAAAAAGCAAAGTAAAACCGAAAACACCCCCCCCCAAAAACCATTCAAACAATGCCAAATGGCTTTTTTGCTTTCAGATCTCTCAGTCAGGGTCTTCTGCTGACCTCTTTACCAAAACAGACAGCCCGCCTGGCAACCTAGCCAGCCAGAATGGAGAGTATCATGAATATGACTCAGGAAACGATACTTCCTCCCCTCCCTCCACTCAAACGAGCTCATCCAGGTCAAAGGACAGCCAGGAGAAAAGAAGCCTAGTCCATGATGGCTTTGGCCATGCCTTCTCGTCCGGGAAGCCCAAACTGGCCAACAGCGATAACAGCTCTGATTCAGGAAATTCCTTCACCAGTTGCTTTTCCCAGACCAAGGGAACAGCTTTGGAAAATCTGTCTCCAGATGCCCAGGGACAAGACCGAAGGTCAGTGATTACCAGTAGCTGCTGCAGGCAGCCCAATACCTGGTACGTTGTTGCTCTGTGTCTCCTGCCCGCTCGCCAGTTGCCGTGGTGAGCTGGCAGGGAGCTTTCTGTGCTCTGGAGGCAGGCAGGTATCAACCAGACCCACGGTCTTGCCAGTCTGGAGTCCAGAACCCAGCAAGGACCAGTACTGTAGCCTGAGGAGGAAGAGAAAACCCAGCCATCACATCCCTGGACGTTTGTGTCAGTGCTTTGGCACTGCTCTGGCTCATGCAGAGTTTGGGCCTGGGTCAGGCTGTGTTCACAGCACATCCCTGCTCACTGGGCATGGCCGTGTCAAAAAAAGTCTCTGCCCCTTCTGGGCACAGTCTGAAAGGAGCATCTGGGGGCTGCCATGCTAATTCTCCCTCTATGCCTACTGTGGGGAAGGGAAGCGGGGCTTGTTTCCACTAAGATGATTATGGGCTGTTCTTTCACCTGTCCAATGAGCCAAAGCCAGCGTGCACCTTCCCCTTCCTAGCTCATCCAGCAGAGCCCCAGGGTCACAAGACAGCATCTCCTGCCAGTGGGGAGCACAGGGAGGGGCAAGTACTTGGCTGGCTGCAGGATAACACAGCAGCAGCTCTGCACTGAGGCCACATGACATCCAACCACCACCCAGTGCCACAGGTCATCTTCAGGAGAGGGGAGTAGCTGCCAGCCTCCATCACTGCCTCCCGTTCCTGAGTTTGCCAGGGGATGTTGGGAATGAGGGCATTGAAGCATGGTGGCTGGTACCCAGGGCTGTGCTCAGGCAGTGGTTGTAGGGAGCTCTTCCAGCTCAGGCCCGTGGGTCCTAAAAGCTAAAAGTTAGAGCCAGGACATGGTTTGGACCACTGAATGTGACAGGAGGGAGCCAGGGAAATGGGTTTTAGTAAAAGCAAGCCTCATTTGTCAGTCAGAGGGTAAAATTTTAGGTCTGTCTGTACTTTTCACATGGTGACTCCAGTGGGATAACTCTGCCTTCACATGGGTGGAGCTGGGATTGCAGCTGGCCCTGGCTGCTGGGAGGCTGCCTGGCTGCTGGGCTCTGACCCCAGTTCATTCCCAGAGCACTTCTGGAAGAGGAGGAATTCATGCAGCGCTGTCCAAAGGCAACAGGACATGCCTGCTCAGTGCCCACTCACGCTGCTCCACAGCCAGGCTGGAGCACAGCCCTTGCCCTGCCATGTTCTGCCTTTCCCTTACTCCAGCACCTTCATTCCCTACCCAGGACTAGCACTGCTCGCTGGCCCAACCACGCTCTGCCAGCCAGACACCTCTGGTGTGTTGGGCATGGGCTGCTTGTGCCACCTGAGAGCTCTTCCACACCTCTTCTCCCTGGCAGAGCCCGGAGGGTGAGCGCTTGGACTCTGACCCACACACATGGGATCTTCTGCAACAGCAGCCTGGGGAGCTGAGAGGTCTATTTTACCTCCAGTTAGGGAATGGAAGGATGAGAATATTTGTTTGCTGGAGCATGGCGCTCCCCTCAGCCAGAGACCAGTCCCAGTTCAGCCACAACTTAAAAAAGTGTCCAAATATATGTTCACAGAGCGTGCCTACCCTCATGTCTCGGTTCCTCAGAGGAGAAGAAGCGAAACTTCCTGCCCTCCCCAGCCCCCAGCTCCCCGCTCAGGCCTGGCTCCCGCAGCGAGTCCTGCACCAGCACGGGCAGATCCTCCCCCGGCTCCAGCCGCTCCCGCTCCTCGCACCACAAGGCCTCTCCCAGGTACTCCCGAAGCAGGTCCTGCTCCTCGGGAAAGAGGTAAGGCCAGCTGGAACGGCTGTCTCTGTGACCCGGGGCAGTGTCCGGTTCTTGTCAGCTGGCAGGCTCCTTGCAGGGGGAGGTGTGAGAGTTTGGGGGGTGCCTAGGGATCCACAAGGTTTGGGGTGAACTGGCCATGCAGAGTTGGGCTGAGACTCTGGAGAATGGGACATCTCTTCCCCCTCATGATTTGGAGTTGTCCGGTACAGCATCACCCTCCAACATCTTTAACTCTTTTATGTTTCTTTCTGTCTTCAGGTCTTCCTCACGTTCCCCCAGCTATTCCTCCAAATCCTGCAAAAAAAGTCCTGGGAGTAGAAGTTCCAGGCCTCGCCGGAGCCCCAGTTACTCCCGCTACAGCCGCAGCAGGTACAGCTGTCCACTCATGTGGTATTTACTGTCCACCCATGTGGTATTTACTGTCCACCCATGTGGTACCTGGTGCCTCACACTTTCCATCACTGTCATGCTGGTGTGAGTGGTGGGCAGAGCCCGAGGCTCCAGCTGGGTCTGCCCACACAGCCAGCAGCCCCTGCAGCAGGACTGCAGCCCCTGTCAGAGAGGGAGCTGATTGCAGCAGGGAAAGACACTCTGCTTTTTAGAGTCACAGCTCTGACAAAGAGTTGTCAGGCCAGAGAAAGTGTCCCTGCTGTGAGGGCAGATGCCAGGTACCCTCAGGCTGGCACTCAGAGGGAAAATGCAGTCCAGGCCCCTCTACTCCCTCCATACACCATAGAAAACAGTCTCACAGTTCAACCCTAGAGATGCCTTTGGCAGGTTTTCCTGGTAGCACCTGTGCTGCTGTGAACATTTTGCCACCTCAAAATCGTATATTCCCGGGGTCGATTCTTGCAGGCTTTGACAATCCCTGTGCTGGTGAGGAGAACACATCCTGCATGCAGGGACCAGGCAGGCCCTTGACCTGTAACGTGTTGCTTTGCAGATGGCACTGAGCAGGGTGTATGAAGTCAGCCACGCTGCACAGAAGGGCCTGTGCTGACGTGCACGGGAATTTAACAAAAGAGAAAACCATAGCAACACCGGCACTCCTTCTGGCAAGGCTTGTGGAGCCCTGCAGGGCTACCAGGCCCTCGGCTCACGTGGGGCCTGCTGGCAGGGCTGTTCCTGCCAGCTCCAGCAGCTCGGCCAGCAAGAGCTAAATACCGACTGCACCCACAGCACAGGTGCCTGGAAGCCATCTTAGCTTGGCAGTGCAAAGCCACTGGAAGACACTGCTGGAACCCCTGGATGCAATCAGTGGTGTCCAGTCTCTTTGTCCAGCTACACGGGTGCTCAGGGGTGACGCCACCAGAGTGCTTGGAGTTGTCTCTTTTGGAGCTGAGTGTCCTCTGCTCATCTGTGCCTTCGTAGGTCGTTGCCTCCCCACCCCTGACCCCCCCAAAGCCCCTGCAGTGACAGTCCCCGTGCTGTGCCCTCCGCAGGGACCGCGAGCGGGAGCACAAGTACGGCTCCAGCGAGAAGGAGTCGCAGTGGGACCGGGAGCGGCAGCGGCGGCGCCGCTCCTATTCCCCCCTGAGGAAACGCCGGAGAGACTCTCCCAGCCACCTCGAAGCTCGGCGCATCACAAGGCAAGGGGATGCTGTCCCATCCTTTGGAGACAGGCTCAGCTGGCATTTCCCGGGGGATGAAGGCTGTCCTTGGGTCCCAGCCCTTGCCAGAGGAGGTTTCTCCAGGAGACCGGTTTCCCTGAGCCTGATCAGCAGGCCCTTCCACCCCTCCTCTAGAGATGGGGATTTCAAGCTGGAGGCAGAGGGAGGATGGAGAGGGTCTCAATTTACAATAGCTGAAGGAAAACAGAATATGAAGTCAGAGCAGGGACTCAGGTGCCGAGAGCATTTCCTCACCGGCTTTTTGTTTCACCCTGCCCTGTGGTAGATGTCCCACAATGCAGAGGGTTAACTATTGTCTCTAACCTTCATGCAGAGGGCTCTTTGGGACAACATCAAGTAGAGCCCAGCAGACTGAGTGGCTGGGACGTTCTCCAGGGCTGTGGGGGTGGGTAGTTTGAATCCCAAGGCCCGTCGGCTACCTGATCTCTTTTTCCTTTTAAACAAACAAAATCACATTTTTGGGAGCGTTGTGCAGAGTAAACAGTACTTTTTAGGAGATTTTTGGCAGTAAGTCTGTCCTTTTGTTGCTGGTAACGCACATCTCTCTGTCCCCACAGTGCCCGCAAACGCCCCATCCCCTACTACCGTCCCAGCCCCTCCTCCTCCAGCAGCGCCGGCAGCTATTCCTCCTGGTACAGCAGCTTCAGCCGCTCCCCGAGCCGCAGCAGGAGCTACTCCAGCTACCGGACGAGCCGGAGCCGAAGCTGGAGCAGCAGCCGGAGCTCGGGCCCCAGGAGCAGCCGCAGCAGGAGCAGGAGCTATGACTCAGGAGCCAGCTCCGACAGCCTGCGTCGTTAGGGAGTGCCACTGCTGGCTGACACCGGGTGCCGGCGTCACCGCCACATTCCTGGCATTCTCTGCTTCCTTCCCACCTACCTGGCCATCGATAGCAATCATCCCCGATACCGACGTGGTGGCATTGCCGGGTCCCCCTTTCCCCGTTCGGAGCAAGAGCCCTGGAGCACCTGGTGCAGCCCCTCCGCCCCAGCGCGGAGTGGGTGGATCAGTCCCAGCCCCCCAGGCCAGGCTGAAAGAAGGGTTGGTGCTTTATAGAGGGTCTGTCACGGCAGACCTGCTCCATCCTCCCCGATGCTCCCATCTCCCCATTGCTACTGCTCTCCAACGCATTCCCAGTGGGTCCAAAGGAAAGAATTCTGCTCCTCATTCTTCTGACAAACCAGGAATCAACAATTAACTTCTGTTGGAGAGACAGACTCAGCTGGGGAGGAGTTTGCTGGAAAGCTTTGGTGATGGGGGGGATAGCTGTCCCCACCAAGGCAAATATCAGGTCCTTTGGGTCTCTCCTCCAGAGCTGCTGCCCACTCTGCAGAGAAAATACTTCTTTTTTGCCAGTCAGCCAGTTCCTGCTATAAATAGAAGGCTAGAAATCCCTCCTGACGTACTTCTTGGGGAAAAAAAAGGCTGTTTGCTCTTTCTCCTGCCCTTTCCTAGCAGGCAGCAGCGCCTTTTGCAGGGTTGTTTTATCCCCCCAGCACTGAATTGCTTGCAAACCATCTGAAGCAGACCTGGGGCTGGTGGGGTACAGGGCAGAGGGGAGGTGGTGCCGTGCTGTGCCCCGAGGGCCAGGCCATGTGTGGGAGACAGGGGCCATGGGCTTCCCTTCTTGGAGGAAGCCTCGGCCGGTTTGGGTTTAGGTTCTTCAGGAAGCGTTGCCCTTGGAGTGCGTTGCTGGTGGGACCAGAGGGAGGTGCAGAGATAGCACCTGTGGGGTGCAGTCAGAACACACAGCGTTAAAAGGGCATCGCAAGAGCCAGGGGGCCCCAATTCCCCTTTCTCAAAACACAAGCAATTTCAGGCAGGATCCCAGGCAATCTTTCCTCCTTGAGCCCCTCTGGCTGCCCTGGGGCAGGATCAGCAGCACAGTTGCAGGGCCAGTGCCAGGCTGCAGCAGGATGCACTGGTGCCCCAGTCTGTTACTGGGAGGCCGGAGCACTGCAGGGGGACAGGAAGGGCCCCCCACTAATTGCCTGTTTTTCCAGGGAGCCACAGGGTTTTGCCCTGGGGTTTTGTCTCCCTGCCAGCCCAGCTGCCTGCGCAATTACTGTGTTTTGCTGGGTAACAAAGGCTTCTCCCAGCACAGGCTGAGCTGGTGCTGAGGAGTTTATTTCTCTTACAACACCTGGGTGCTTAGAGACGCTAATTTGGGCTTAAGACTTCCCTCCCTTTTTCCATCCCCTCCCCTTCCATCCTGCATGATTATTAACGAGTTTGGGCTTAATGAGTCAAGGAGGTGTGTGTTGTTGAAGTGTTACAGAAAAGGGCTGAGTGGAGCCACCATCTGCAGGAGGAGAGGGGGTAGAAAGGAATGCAACCCACCCCCCATCTACAGAATTACCTACAGGCAGCTGGAAAAGGGACAAGCAGCAAGGGGAGGAAGGCTGAGTGCCACGAGCTGCTGTGGTGGAACTGGATGATCGCCTCAGCAAGCCTATAAATCTGTTATCTCCTGGTACAGCAGCGCAGGCAGGGATTCCATCTGGGTGGCACAAGAGGAATTTTTAAGTCAGGGACCTCTTTCCTGGTATCTTTCCTGGTGCTGGTCCCCCTTGTCCTGTGCCTTCAATGGCCAAAGCTCCCCTTTTTCCCAGACCCTCATCCCCCGCCTTGCTTGCTGCAGGCAATGGGACGATGAGGGGGCTGAGGCAGAGAGCTGGGCACTGGTATGGTTGGCGGCTTAGTGGGGATGTGTCCATCTTCTGGAAAGACCCTTTCTAGGACACAGAGAGAAGAGCTCCTTGGTAGGGCTGAGCAAATACTCCTGTGGTTGAGCATTTGGTTGGTGCTCCTTGGGGCTGTGGTTGAGGGATCAAAGACAGGATGCCACTGCCTTCCCTCCTGTACTGGCCCTAACAGCGGCCCCTTGGCCACCTTCTGCAGTGAACTCCCTCTCAAAAGGGCTGAAAACCTCATGCTTCTTCCCCAAAGAGTCTCTCCCAGTTTGATGCTGAAATGCCCCATCGTTCTGCTCCCTGGGAAGGTCCAAAGGCAGTGATGGGAACCCAGACCTCCCCAGCTCTAGCAGTATTTCAGGAGCAGCCTCCTGCCCCTTGGCACCCGTAACGCACATGTGGAGCTGTAGCGTGGAACAGCGAGCCCGAAGATCCAAAACGAGGAAAGAAAAGAAGAGGGGCTTTGTGCAACTGTTGTAAATACCAAACACACTGACTGGAGTCCTCGTGGCTGGGGGGACAGATGATGGAAGCACCACACCAGGGTTAGCAGCATCCACGCTCTGTGGGTCAGGAGATGACCCCGAGGGTTGTGTGCGGCTGGTGGCAGCTCCTGCACTCGTCCAGCTGATCCCTACATCAAGGACTGCCTCTGCCTGCACAGTCCGTGGCAGCTAAACGCTCCTGGGGTTTCCCGAGCAGACTTGCATTGGAGTAAACCTCTTCAAATTATTTATTTATTTATTTATTTATTTATTATTATTACTATTATTATTATATTTTTGTTTGTCAGAATGGACCAGTATTTATTTGTTCCATATATATTTTGTTTTTCTAACGTTAAGTTATTTTTGGATCTGTTTGTTTGTTCAGATGTATCCATGCCGCCGGTCTCGTGTAAAGGTTTACAGCTCTGGCCCCTCTCGGTGAGGCGGCCGGAGGAGTGACAGTCACTCCTGCTGCCACCGTGTCCCTCTGCGCTCTCCGGAGCAGGGCGGAGAGCACGGGATGGACGAAGGGACGCAGGGCAGAGCTGCGTGTTTTCACGTTGGAATCTCGGGTTTCTCATTAGATTTGTGCAGGAATGTGATGGGTGTGACCGCAAGAAACGGGTCTAGGACGTGTCGGAGGCGACGGCGAGGGTCTGCTGGCCGGCCGAGCGCGGGGTGTTGGCAGTGCCACCAGGGAAGTGTCGCCTGCGCGCCGCCGGCCGGCTGCCAGCTGGCCCCGCGCTGTTTGCCTTGGCTCCGCCGCCGGCGCTCAACCCGAAACCCGCCTGCTCCGCGCAGCCACCGCCGCTTTCCCGGGGAGGATGCCGTCGCCAGGACTCCCCTGCCGTGTTTATCCCTGCGCACTGACCCACCCATGGGAAAACGGAAGAGATGAGACTGTGAGAGAGTGATCCCTGCGGGAGGTCCTTGCAAAATCCAGCCTCTGGTGACGGACCTGACCGAGGCTGTGCGTGTATGTGTGTGTGCACATGTGCATATACATGTGAGTTTCCCTCGGTGTTATTTATTTTTTAACTTATTTAATATTTTTAGTACAAGCTTTAGTACACCCTCCCTGTTAGTGGACAGATGGGGTTTCTGTGGGTTTGCGTGAAGCTGTGAGTTTTTCTGTCTCTGTGCCTTTTGCCAGTGCTTTTTTTATTATTATTTTTAATGTTGTTTCTCTCATTCACTGCTTTTATGGATTTTAGCTCTGCATCCAACATCTCAGATTGCTGCAGGTGCTCTCTGCAAAGAGCAGGTTCACCTGGTGGAAAGGCAGCTTGGTCATTTTGGTATTGGTGAATCGCTGCTGTGGTCAGACACACGAGGGGTGTTCAGGGCTGGCCACAACATCAGGATAATATCTTGGCTGTTTTTTGGAAGCCCTGTCTCACACTCAAAGGCTCTTTCATACCATGATTTTGAATCATCCCACAAGCATCCCTGCTGCCTTTCCCTGGCAGAACACATGTCACAGCTCTCCATAAGTCTCCTTGACCCTGGAGCCGTCAACTCTCCCCCTTCACTGGACCTGCCTTGGCTCTGGGTTTGTCCCCCCAAGGAAAGCTTGTCCCACCTCTCCCAAACCCAGGCTCCAGAAAATCCAACACCATTTCTGCAGGTTTGCTGGGAAGCAAAGATAAGGGATGTTTCAAAGCACTGTTCTGTTCTTTATTCATTGGTTGCAGCACTTGGCTGAGCTTTGCTTTATGTTGACTGCAATTTTCTCAATGTTTTTGTTGTTTTGGGGACCGAATTTGTACCAAACTTGTCTGCAACAGCCAATCACTGTTATTTTGCTATGCATTGTACATATATTGAACAGGCTGAGAAGACTTGGCCTCTATTTAATATTTATTTCTTCTATTTATTGAGCATTACTTTAAAAAAAGCTATTTGGGTCATGCTGTTGGGTCCATGAAGGCAGGAGCCTTTGAAGTGTTGCCAGATATTCTGGACAGAGGAAGGCAAATTTGGCTCGTTTGGACCTCACCACCAGTATTTAGAGAGGAACCTCATTGTGATGGAGATGGGCAAGGCAGGGGAGAACTCTCCATCTCCTTGAACCAGCTTCTGTTGACAAATCACATCCCCCTGGAAAGGGAATTCAGAGGTGACAGGCCAGCTCTGGAGGAGGAATAACCCTGCTCCTCTTCCTCTGCCACGTGGCTTAGGGCTGCCATCACCAAAAATCCCTGGAGTTCTCTGATCTCCCACTACTGGTCCCTTTTTCCCTCTGGGGGATGTGGACACTTGTCATCCTTTGCACCAGTGATGAGGAAGGGGATGGGATGGAATTGACTGCCCGTGGTCTCCACCAGGAAGCAAGGATGCCCACCCTGCCCAATCCTGAGACCCTCGTGCTGTGTCCTGCTTTGCCCCCTTCCCCAAGCTTTGTGCCAGTAGCTTTGCCCTGATGAGAGCTCAGTAGCCAGGGCAGGACTGGGGAGGCCTCCCCTGTTGTCTCCAACACGAGCGGAGCTTGCTGCAGGCATCCTCCCCCAGCTCTGAGAAGAGCATGAAACGTGCTAAAAATCCCACCCTGCCCCAGTGTCGCTCCGCCGACGCCGCAGCCGCTGCTCTGCTCACTGGCGTGGGAGGTGTTCGTGCTCCTTGGGCAGAGCTGCCTGTGCTGTGGAGCGTGGACACGGCTCCAGCGTCAGCAGGCGAGCGCTGGGCTGCTCCCACAGAGCTGCCCAGGAGCTGCTGGGTGCTCAGCCACGGGGCCCTCGGGGTCTCGGTTTGAGAAGGAGGCAGGTTCAGGTGCCTGAGGGAAGACTTTGCCCTTTAGTGGGGTTTTATTACCTCTTCACCAGAGAATCAATAATTCTCATGACTTTGCTGCTACCTGGTTTGCACATGACTGGAAGGGTCTCCAAAGCAAGTGTCATGGGCAAGAACCCCAGCTTTTGGGCTGTTGCCTAGAGAACAACACCCTCACCAGCCCAGGGCAGCTCTCCACCTTTGAAACCCAGTGAATGAGAAGATTTAGAACAAAAGCCAAGACGTGAGAAAAGTGTGAGGGAAATGGTGTCTCTGTTCTCTGCTTGTTGGGTGATTCCACCCCCAACGACACCGGTGCATCTGTTTGTTTGAGTTCATTGTAAAGTTCCCCTTGCTCTCCATCCACATGTGTTCTGTATCCTTTAGTCTTCCTGGGTGTTTGAGTTGTTAGCCTGGTTAGAAAAAGGTTCCAATAAAGGTTCGGACAGTATTTCCTTTGCATCATGTTCCTTTTGGATACAAGTGCGTGCGGTGGGATATTTCAGGTTGTTTCAGCTGCTCCACAGGGAAGGGCATGTGCCTCCACTCCCAGCTGCTGAGGACTGGCTCCTCGGGGCACTGACTAAAGCAAAAAACAGTTGTGGGCTAGTATTTCTGGCAGCTCTCCTTTCCCTGCTGGGCCAGGCTCCTGCTGCCCTTTGCCAGGCCCTTTGGATCCCCCCACCTTGCTCAGGCACAGGGAGTCCAAGCCAGAAATGCATCCATCTCGCCCTGGAGGTCACACTGGGCTCACCAGTGCTCTCCTCGGGGCTGTGCCCTTCCCTTCCTGCACAGCCCTTGCTCCAAGGCCTGCACAGTTCCCATGGTCACCTTCTGGCAGGAGCCAGGGGCAGTGGGGACTCTCCAGCACCCTGGAAGCCCCCCAGGGGAGCAGCAGCATTGTGCCATGTGCCCATGCTCCTCAACAGGGCTCAGATGGGCTCCTAGGAAAGGTTTGGACACGGGGCAGCATCCCCAGGTCCCTTGGAGGAGAAGGGGGGCTGCAAGGGCACTTCATGTTTCCCAGAGCTGATGTCGTGGGGTGGCTCTGCGGTGGGAGGCAGCCGGGAGGATTGGAATGACAACAGGAGCTAAATTGGGATGGCCCAGAGAGCGTGAGAGCAGGCAGGAGGAGGGGACGTGTGACTAATCGGGATGAACAAGGCGACAGAAAGAATTCCTGGCCGGGGAGGGAGGATGGCCTGGAGCTATGTGGGAAACGTGGGATGGGGGATGTTATGAGGCTCCTGGAAACATGGCAGGATCGTGAGACTGCCTGAAACCACCTCGGGGCTTGTCCCTCTCACCCCGTGCGCTGGTGTTTGCCCAAGGGGGTGGCAGAGCGGGGTGGTGGGGCGATCCCACTCCCCTGCCAAACTGAGATATGCCCAGCTGGGCTCAGGCTGTGTGTGGCAGTGACCGCTAGGACTGTTCCTGTACGGTCACCCACGGGCACCAGGAGCCCCCAGCCGGGCAGGACAAGAGAATGGAGGGGGATGCTCAGTCCCTCCACCAGCAGCTGTCTCCCCGCACCAGGATTACTCAGCTGGCACTTGGGACCTCCCCAGGCACCTCTAGGCATCCCTTCGGACCCCAGGGAGAGCCCTGTGATGCCCAGGTGTCCCCACGCACGGCAGGCAGCCCTGCCCCTAGCCAAGGAGAGGCAGCTCCCTGCCCCCAGCGATGCTGCCGTGATTAATGGCATGGAGTGACCAGCGACTGCATCCCTGCGCGGCCTGTGCTGCATTAGAGCCTTCCTGCTGCAATTACTCCCATAGAGTCCATTAGAAAAATTGCAGATGCTGGAGAGAAGGAGCATGATGCAGAGCCAGGATGCGGCACGAGGAAGTGGTTCCGTAGCCAACGTGACCCTCATTGATCACATCCCATCCTCCAACACAGCCCGCTGCCCACCGGAGCCGTGCCTGGATCACCTCCATGGAGGCCCCGTCACTGCCAGCCGTCCCCCGCCTGTGGCCGGGCTCGGGGCCGTGTCTCCCGGGTGGATGCTCGCTGGGAGCTCCCCCTCCAGCGCTGCTGCCGCGCCCCATCCCGCAGCGCGCAGCGCGCAGCCCGCTCCCGCCGCTGCCCTGTAATTATTAGCCCGGCCGCGGCTGTGATTAACGCCTCGCCCTGCCCGCACCGTGATTGCGGCAGGGCCGGGGCATGCGGTGGGGCCAGGAGGAGGAGGAGGAGGAGGAGGAGGAGGCAGGTGCTGAGCAGCGCCGTAAGCGCCCTGCTGCTGCCCGCGCTCGGTCTCCTTCCTGCAGTTAAGGGAGGTTTCTCCATGCCCAGCTGGTGAAGATGGCCAAAGAAGCAGTGCTGGAGAGGGTCATCCTGTCCCCCTGCCCCACACAGCCCAAACACCCACCCCTGGGGTCCCAGGGCGCTGGGGGTACCAGCAGTGACCCGTTTCCCGGTACAGTGGCACTCGGTGGCGTGGGGCCACGTGGCTTTACAGTGAGGGGAGCAGCTTGGTCAGCCCCACCACGGTATTTTTAACAGGTGACACCGGGGCGAAAGCAGCCAGCCCTGAGTGAGCTTGGGGGCTATTTTGGGCGGGCAGAGCAGCGGGAGGGGGCGGCGGGGGCAGCTGCTGAAGCGCCGTGGTGGCCGGGATCCTCGGGCCAGCAAGAGAGGTCAGCTGCCACTGCCCAAATTCTCCACGGCTGTTTCATCCTCTCCAAAATACTCGGCTGACAGGGCAGGACTTGCAAAACACACACCCCCCTCCTCTGAAATCCATATAAATAGTACTCGCCCAACGGCTGGAAGGTTAGAGAAGTTTCTGGGCTCCAGGCTCAGGCATTTATTGCAGCTCTCACCCAAGAGCAGCAGGGAAAGTTGCACATAAAGTGCTGGAGAGTGAGAATTGAGAGAGAAGCTTTTTAATCTCAGGATATTTGGTTTTATTATTTTTTTTTTCTCTCTCCTGACAAGAAGTTTTATTTTCCTCTCCCCAGTCCTGGGATCGCAGCCAGACAGGAAGCTTTTTCTCGCGGCCAGAGAGCTCCCTCCGTCCTTCCTGCGCTCCTCCAGCTCCCGGTGATTCAGCCTGAATTGATTTTCTCATCGTCCTTCACCTGGTGCCGGGAAGGAGGGACCGTCCCCGCGCACCCACGTCCCACCCGGGGTGGATGCGTCTCCTCCGGGACAGGCTCCCGGGGGAAGTTTGCAGCCAGGAGCAGCCACAGAGAGGCTGAAGCTCCGTTGGAGAGCCCGGGGGACACGCTCAGACCCCTCCGCAGGAAGCCATGGCCGACAGCCAGATGCCCTTCTCCTGCCATTATCCCGGCAGGCGCAGCCTCCGCGACCCTTTCCGGGAGCCCGGCCTGACCTCGCGCCTGCTGGACGATGATTTCGGCTTGTCGCCCTTCCCCGGGGATCTGACGGCGGACTGGCCCGACTGGGCTCGGCCTCGGCTCACCACCACCTGGCCGGGCCCCCTGCGCGCCGGCCTCGGCCGCACCCCCCCCATGGCCCCCGCCTACGGCGCCCACTTCGGGGGGTACCCCGAGAGCCGCAGCCCCGCGCCCTTCCCCCGCGAGCCCTGGAAGGTGTGTGTCAACGTGCACAGCTTCAAACCCGAGGAGCTGACGGTCAAAACCAAGGATGGCTACGTGGAGGTGTCAGGTGAGAGCCAAGGCACCGGGAAGGTGGCACTGCCAGCTCGAGGAATTGCTGCAAAATGCCAAAATCGCCTTTCCTTTAAGGCGGCGGCAGCAGCCCCGTGCTCGGGAGCAGGGGAGGGCTGCAGCAGGGCTCTGGCCCATCTCCAGAGGCAGTTTGGGTGCCGTGGGGCGGTCTGGCTCACAAGCCATCGTGGTTTGCTGCCAAAATGAGAAAGGACACGTGTCCTTTGGGGTAAATCTCCCTGCTTTCTGCCCTGGCTGGCGGCACCCTGCAGCGAGCGGCCAAGAGGGGCCCCAGCTCTGCTCGGTTAATTATAGCCAGGGTGAGGTCGGCACGGAGGGAGATTCCCTTTAAAGGGGCCGAGGGAGACGCGGGGGGAAAAAGGGAACAGCTGCACCACAGCCCCCAACCCGGCTCTGAGTCGGCCAGAAACACGGCCCTGAAAAATCAATTAATGGAGGCAACAATGGGTGGGGGGGTCCAGCACTTTTTGGGGTGCCCATGACTGCCCTCAGTGTCCCATCAGCCTGGCACCGACATTCCCCATTGTCCCTGGGTTTTCCGGGCTGGGATCACTAGGATGGGGGGCTGGGGGCTGCCACCTAACACAGCTCTGGGTGTTTATTTGGAGCTCACTGAAGCACGGGGAAAGCCACAGGTCAGGGGGCTCCAGGCTGATGCTCCAGTTACAGGGACCCCCAGCCTGACAGAGTGGTGCAAAGGAGCCCATCCTGGGGAGTGGGGCCAAGGGAGGTGCTGCCACCTACAAAGGTTTTATTATTTGTTTATTTTCTTAAGCCCCAGCTCATGGCAGCCTGTGAGATCCTAGTTTTCCACTGGAAATGTGGCTGTACTGTGTCTAGTATCTCCTTCCCCACATGGAGAGGCTTCCTGAGTCCTCCCCAGAGGAAGAGTTTGCACTGGGGCAGAGAAACAGCTGCTCGGAAAACTTTCCTGTTGGGTTTAGTTGTTGTTGTTTGTTGGGGAAAAATTAATCTCCTCGTACAGTGCTGATGTGGGGTGCTGGCCTTCCCTGCAGGCAAACACGAGGAGCAGCAGGTGGAAGGAGGGATCGTCTCCAAGAACTTCACCAAGAAAATCCAGTAGGTACCGGTCAGCCTGGCTGAGCTTCGCCAGCCCCCGCGCCCCAGCTCACACACGCAGGGATTGTTTCCAGCCCAAACGCTGCCCTTCTGCAGCACGTGCCTGGCTGGGCCGGGCCACAGAGCGATTTCCCAAGGGAAGCAAAGGACGAGGAGGCCTTTTTTGAGGCGCTCTGCCAGTCTGTTGCACGCCCGGGGCTGCGTCTGGGGCCGGCCGGGGCGCGGGGCGCAGGAGGGGTGCACGGCGGGCTGGCACCACCGCCAGCCCCGCAGCGCATCCCTGCGTATCCCCGCGTCTCTCCGTGATGTCAGCGAGATCGCTATCGCCGTGACTCACCCACGGCTCACTTTGGCAACAACAACCGCAAAGGCGAGCCCAGAGGCCGGCGAGCCCCGACCGATGTGGGGGGCAGATCCCGCCCGCGGGGCTCGCACGGTTAACGGGAAAAAGCATCAAAGCCCAGGGCATGGGAAGGGTTTCCTCGGCTGGCAGCAGCTCAGAGTTGGTTTTTCACCCTGAAGGAGCCCCGTGCATCCCGAACTCCCACGGGAAAGCTGGGGCGAGCACCGCGCTCGGCTCCTTTTACGGGCAAGGCTCGCGGCTGACGTGGGCTGCGGCACGGCCGGGACCGACTCCCGCTGCGCGCCGCACAAGCGCCGTGACATCCCGTCAAACACATCTGCCGGGGAGATTAAACAGAGCTCCCGGGGGGCCAGGCCGGCCCCGAGCCCGCTCTAAATATCCCCGCACATTCCCAGGCGCTCCGGTAATAGCAGAGGCTTCGCCTGGGCTGCTGCCTCGGCACCGCCGGTTCCCCGCGTGCTGAGGGTGCAAGGGTCGGGATCCACCGGGGGTGCAGCATCCTAACCCATCCCGTCTTCCCTGCCCCCCTGCAGGCTGCCCTACGAGGTGGATCCCATCACGGTGTTCGCCTCCTTGTCCCCGGAGGGGCTGCTGATCATCGAGGCGCCCCAGATCCCCCCCTACCAGCAGTACGGCGAGGGCAGCAGCGGCAGCGAGATCCCCGTCGAGAGCCAGGAGGCCACCTGCACCTGAGCAGCCACCCGCGGCCCTCCCGCGCCCCGGCACCCCTGTCCCTTGTCCCCTTCCCCCGCTCCCCGCTCCCCTGCGGCGCGGCGTCCTGACAGCCTCCGGCAAGGGTGACGGGTGCCGCTCGCAGGGATGGCAGCACCCGCCACCCCAGCTGAGAGCCGGGGCACACGCCGGGTGCCGGGCCACCGTGCCCGAGGGCTTGCAGCGGCCTGAGGTGCCGGTAGAGATTTTGTGCCCACGGGGCCAAGCAGGAAGGATGTTCCTCCTTATGGTTATTGTTTGTTCCGAGTCGCTCGGATGGGATATTTATAACAATAGCAAAAAAGGGCCTGTTTTTTTCTTTAAAATTGACATGGAAACCCGTAGCTCTGTGTCTTTTCCTCCTCTGTGAGTTATTTTTTTTTTGAACTACATCTCTGTGAAGGACACGTGTCCAGCGGCGGAGCTTGGTGGCGTGGCCTCCATCCTGAGGAACGGTCTGCGTGCTTTGAACGTTGGTTTGGGGTTTTGGTGTTGTTTTTTTGTTGGTTTTTTTTTTTCCTTATTTCCAAAGAGAATTTATGCTTTTACTTGTCAGACCTGAGGAATAAAACCCAGTTGATGTTCTTAGCCTCCTCTTGTCTCGGCTGAGCCAGTGGGGTGGGCGTAGGGCTGTGGGAGGGTGGTGGGGAGGTGGGGAATGTCACCCTGTGTCACCTCCCAGCTTGGCACAGGTCACCCCCATGAAGCCAAGGATGAGAAATGTGTGGGGATGCCTGCACTGATGGGGAATTCCAAGTCCCAGCTAACACTGTGCTGGGGAGGCATCAGGCCTGGCAAGGACCGTGGGCTCATCCCGTCCTTACCCCTCGGAGTTGAAAATGTTCTTCCTCCTTGGGGATGCTAAACCAGGCTGTGAGTTGGGAAAGCTGGGTTTGCCCCATCCCCGTTTCCATCTCACCATGCCAAGTCCCCACCTGCAGCTCCAAGGGGAAGCACTTCCCAGTGGAATGGCAAATGGTTTTTGCTGGGTTCTAGGCACAGCCTTAAAACCATTCCTGGGGCTAAAGCACCATTTGCTAACCCACTGCAGTGTTTGGGCTTAGCAAAGCCGAGCTGTCGATGGGTGGGAGGAAATTTTCCATCGATCTGTGCAGCACCTGGGCCAGGCACCCAGTTTTCCATGTCACCAGGACCTCAGAGTTAAAAATACAGCCTCATGTGTTCCACCCTGGCTCATTTGGGATGCGGTTACCAACAACACCCACCACGTGCTGTAAACCCTGGCCCAGCACCCGCGTGCCACGAGGGCACCCATGTTCCAGCTCATGGAGGGGAACCTGGCCACTCTCATCCAGTCTTGCAGATTATATTCAACTTCCAGCAGTTGTTCCAGAGCTGGGACCCCCCGATGGTGCAGAGCGCAGCCCCCAGCTCAGCCACTCGGGCTCTGCCAGGCATGGCTGTGAGCACAGCAATTTTTATGAATAAGATATAATCCTCGGAATGCGATACCGACATGGGGATGGAACGCCAAAAAGTCATGAGTCACAGCTCCAGCCCTGTGTCCTTGTGCCACTTGGAGCCGTCAGGCCCTGTGGGTGACACCTCTCCAGCACAAGCTGTCCTTCCTCTTCCTCACCCCTTCAAAGAGTTATTTTTATCACACTTTTGAAAAAATATCCCCAGGCCCAAGCTCAGTTTGTTCCCCTTTCACAGAAGGACCCCAGGGGCTCCTGGGGACACGCTCAGGCCCAGCACCCTGGCTGGATGTGCCCCAGTGGACCCCTGGACCCCGTGGACCCCACTGCACCCATGTCTGGCTAAGGATGGTTCCCTGAGCAGTGCTGCAGGTGCAGGGGACCAGCTGTGACTCCCTAGGGAGCTCCCAGGGGGAAGTGAGCTACTGCTGAGCCACCCTCCCGTGCCAGGGAGGGCCCCAGGCTGGTGCAATGCCAGTGCTGGGACAAAGGGAGCTCCAGGCTCAGCTTTTGGGCTCCTGCACTCACACAACAGCTCCAGCTCTTCTTCCTGCTGATCCTGCAGTTTGGCCGAGTTTTGTTTTTCTTTAATAGCTTTTTGCTTTATTTGGTTCTGCTTCCTGATGAGTTCCTTAATAGTGTCTTACAAAAGCAGTTGTAAACTGCATTAGCAATAATTTTCTAATGGCTGGGGTTGGCATTGGCAATTAGCACTAAGGACCTCTTCCATGGGCAGTGTGCTTGGACCTGTGCAGACAGCAGCTTCCCAAGCTCTTGGATGGTCTGGAGTATCACATCCTAATGAAATAATTGTAACTGGGGACCCAGAGGCTCTTTTCAAGTATGATCTGATTATCCCTGCGAAGGAGGTTTTAAACAAGTAATCCCTACTGGTGTTTCTGCAAGCGCAAAAATCAGTTTGGAAACACTGGGGCACTTCTGCACCAGCCTCCCCCTCCGTGTCTGAGGAGTGGGGGTGGGATCTGTGCATTTCTGGGGTTCCAGGGTGAGCAGAGCTGGTGCTGGGTGGGACTGGGAGAAGTTTGCTCACGCTCCCTCACGTGTGAGAGGCTGGTTTGGAGCATCCGGCCCCATAACACAGAGCAGTAGTGGCCGCTCTGCAGTGACATCACATCTGTGGGCTTGGAGCAGTTGCAGCCCGTCAGGTGGTGCCAGAACACATTGTGGCTCATGGCTTAATAACAGCTCTAAGGGACAGACTGTGACTGAGGGGAGCATCCTCCAGGAGGGGAGGAGTGGGCTTCCCGTGGGTCTGACCCTGAGGGAGCCCAGGAGGGACTGAGATCCTGGATGTGCGTTTTGGGACCTCTCACACAAGGGAGAAAGGGCAGGATCGTGTTTATCAGCAATTCACGCTGCACGGGGCACCCCAGCCACAGCAGCACCTCTCTGCCAGCCTGTCCCAATCATCCCAGGAGGACAGTGCTCCCTTTTTTCTCCTGGAGCAGCATTAGACTTGCCAATATCCACATCATCGAAGAGCAAATGATTTTCACTGCTGAAGGAGACAGAGGAACCATCCTAATCTGGCCTTTCACACGCTGCTCTTGGAGCAACACTGATGCTAACACAGCATCCTGGATGGGGAGGAGACAGGAGCAGGTGCAGGAAGATTTTAATTTTTATCTTTCTAAGAAGCCAGCTCTGATCAAATACACAACCACATCTGAAAGAGCTGGTGGGATTAAGTAGTTGAATGCTGGGCAATTTGTAATTGGCACTGATGGGGCAGGAGAATGGAGTGTGCCTGTTCCAGGGGAGGGATTCTGGGGTTGGGGCTGAGGTGGAAATCCTGATGCATCTCAGGACCATGAACTTGCAAGCTCACCTCTGAGTCCCAGCAAAGCTCTCCTGGGCAGCTGGAGGGAAATGGGGGTGGTCCACACAGCTTTTTAGTTTTGGTAAAAACTTTTGGTGATCCCTCCTGCAGCACAAGCAGGTGAATCCCAGTGCTGCCAACACAGAGCTGGAATGGGCTGATGGGGAGGGCTCAGCACCATGAGATAAGGGGCTACATCATGGGAAACTGGCCTTGGAAGACCTGCTGCTCCAACTGGCTGAGGGATGTGAGGAGATAAGGATAAGGTCACCCAAGCCGTGGGAGAGCTCTCCAGGCAGCTCGGTGGCAGGAGGCTCAATAAACCTCCTGGCTGTGTCCTGCTGTCTGTCCCAAGCTGCCAAGGAAGCTGTGGAGCACCACCTGCCCCCTGCAAAGCAGGGACATGAGGTAGTGGGGCCAAGGGGTTCCGAGTCCCGTTTACATCTTGCCAGGGCTGGGATGGGGAGCACGTGGCTCCCAGCGGGGCACCAGCTCTCAGCCTGTCCCAGAGGATTTATTTTCCTAAAATGGAAGCAAAAGCTAAATTGATTTATTTTGGTTGGCAGCATGTGGAGCTGGGTAAATAATCCACAAGAAGCTCCAGAGCTGTCCAGATCCACCAGGCACCTCCAGACACCCGGTCTCTTCTCCTAGAAGAACAGGGGTTCGTCTAATTTTCCAACTGCCCAGCCCCTGGGGCAGGAGCAGGTGGTGGCTGGGCAGAGCTGTGGCCAGTGGCAGCTCCCAGAGCTGTGTCCATCCCTGCTCTGGGCAGCATCACTCTCACTAACTCACGTGCCCATGGATCGGGACACCCTTGTGGCTCGACCTGCAGGGGTGCTCTTGGTGTCTGTCGTTGCTCCCTGTTGGATCTTACAGGGATCATGCTGTGGGGTCCTGAAGTGCCCACAGAGGCCCCTTTTGTTGTTTCATGGGGTTGTTTGTGCTTTCCAGCCCCTCTGGGAGCCTCTGCACATGCAGGAGCTCAGCCTGACTTCCTCCAGCATCCTCAGTCCCTGGGGCTCCCCTGCCCCCCCGGGCTCTCGCTTGGCAGCTGTTCCTGTTCCTGCAGTGACTCCATCTGGGTTTGCACGGGGGACTCGGTGTAACACTTCTAAGTGGTTTTCCTTCCCAGAGCCCTTCGGAGCATCCCTGGCTCCCCGATGGTTTCTCACTATTTCTCACACAAATCTCAGCTGTTTCAGTGCAAGCCGGTCCCTTTTCCCTGAGAAAATACCCTGTAACCACCCAGGTGTTTCTCTGCTGTAGCTGAAGCCACTTGGGGGTTTTCATGTTTCTCTTTGGGAGTTCCTACTCCTTTAGAGGTTTTGCTTTCATGAAGTTTCTGTCTCCACTCGCAAAGTGAATCTCATCTGCTTTATTTTGGATGTCTCCAAAGGGAGCACTCTGCCACGTGACTGCAATGGGGACTGAGAAGCAAAAACTTAGTTTTTCTTTTCTAATGGAAGAACCCAATGTCACAGAAATAACTCACCTGGCTGACCAGAGGGCCTTTCTCTCCCTACCAAGTAAAAGGCTGGAAAGCCATGAAATGACCCATCCACACCTGGGAGCAGATCGAGAAGTTCCTGCAGTTTCTCCCATCCCAGCAGAGGGAAGGGGAGGAGAGATCTCTGTGGGTAAAGCAGTGCTGATTATGGCATCGTGTTCTGGATGCTTCTGCCTGTGTCCTCCCCGGGAGGGGACTGGGTGGGCTCTGAGGCCCTGTGAGCCCCCCCTCAGGGTCAGCACAGACCCTCCTGGGTGGGCAGTGTGGCTGACCCTGGTGTTGAGCATCCCTGACCTATCCATGGAATTGCAGCTGCCTCTGGGCTGCAGCCCCTTCCAGGCCCAAATTCCCTGCTCCAGAGCTGCATGGATGAAGGAGAGTTTTCTCCTATTTGTTTTCTTTTGTCAGTCTTTAAACCCAGTTGCAAACGCTGCTGATAATTAAGGGCTCTCTTGCCATTTGGGTGAAGTGCTCAAGTGCAGCCTCCTGCTCCCAGCCAGATGCTCCCCAGCAAACCCATCTTGGAGTAGAGGAAAATTTCGGCTTAATTTTGATTCTTTCATACTCCAGCAAAAACCTCCCTATCCGAGGCAGCCTTGGAAACCTCTCCTTATTAAAAGACCTCCTTGAAATGCATTGTAGCAGCCAAGGAGGGTGGTTATGAAGCACAAAAAGCCTGCAGAAGAGCTCATTAAAACAATAAATTACAACTAATTAGAATAAATCAAGCTAAATCATCTCCAGTGGGAAGGTAAAATGAGGTGTGAGTGAGTGGTTTTAATAAGGATGGTGCTAATCCCCAGCTCCCCTTTAAAATGATGGTGAGTCCTGCTGCAGCAATGATCCTGCTGCTGGGACCAGGGTGGAAAACAGACATGGACAAAGGGAAAAGTGGAGCTGATGGCATTTTGAATTGTGTCCCAGCCTGAGCTGCCTGTCCCTAATTGCAGTGGGTTTGGGGGTTGCACAGCACCCACAGCGGCTCACAGAGGTCGAGGCATTGGGTTTGCTCACTTTGGGGTTTATTTCCGTTTCATTTGCGATGCACAAAGCGGCTGTGGGGTTTTGCTCCTCTCATATCACTTCATCACCTCAGCCACAGCAAAATGACTTCTCTGCATAATTAGCAGTGAGATCATCGCAGCCGCCTTGGCTCCGCATCGTTTCTCCTCCGGTCTCCAAAGAGCTGCTCAAAACAAGGCAGAGGAGGGAGGTGTGGGTGGAGGCAGAGGGATGAGTGCCCTGCCAAGGCCGGGCTGGATGGGGCTCTGAGCAGCCCAGTGGAAGGTGTTCCTGCCCTTGGAATGAGATGGCCTTCGAGGTCCTTTCCCATCCAAACCGTTCTGTGGTCATTGACCAGGTGGTCTTCGAGCTGCCAAAGCAAAAGGTTGATGCTGAAGAGAGCAAATCGCTGCTGGAAGCACCTGGAAGGGGGCTCAGCTCTGGGAACATGGAGCCCAGAGCCAGCAGGTGCAGCAGTGAAGCTGCAGGGACAGCAAGGCTCGAGCCTTCCCTGGCTGCCACCTCCCTCCAAGGGATGAGCACTGCTGCCAGTGCTGGAGAAATGTATTGGTTTCATTAAGCTTAAATGATTAGCTCCAGGCCTTGATAATGATACTTAATGGATCTAATATTTTTGGGGGCGATTATGCTGTTGTACACAGCGTGTATATCATTAATAACCTCCTTTAAATCACCTTGCTTTCACTGTCACTAATGATGTTCAAGCCCTTCTTATGCCTAAGCCCAATTAGCTGCCAATGAAGGGGCTTTGTCCAGTGGGGATGCCTGGCTGTGCTGGGAGGCAGATGCCAAAGGTTTGGGCAGGAGGATGTTTGGATTTGGTGGCAAGAGCCATGGGCTGGGCCCTGCAGGGGGGTCAGGGCAGCCCTGGTGGGTGCAGGCAGTGGTTGAAAGCCTTGGGACGGTTCTGCTCTGTTCAAAACCCCTTTCCCAGTCCCATCTGGAGTTCTGCAGGGGGGTTAACACCAGTCAGGGCCTCCCCACATCCTGGGTTTTGTCACCTCTTGGCTTCTGTAGGCGAGGGTGGTGATGTCAAATGCTCCTCACCCTTTTCCTCAGGGGATGATGACAGATGCATCGAGGGCTCTGTTTTCTCAGGGAAGATACACCTAAGTCCAGGACACATTATTCCTCTGTGGTTCCCATCCTGGATGCAGCCAGGTGGAAGAAGGAATATCACCACTGTCTCCACACTCTCCCTGAACCTTTCCATCACCCCTGGGAGGAAGAACCAGGCTTGGCTGCTCCTCTGCTCCTTCTCACCCGAGCCTCCTTCCCATCCTCCTGCGAGTTGATTAATCCATTAGGATTAACCTCTCTTTAACTCCTTGATTAGCTGCATTTTAAAACTCCATTTGTTTTCCTTTTTACATCAAGCTGGAGCCAAAAAAAGAGGGCAATTTGCAGCAACACTGATTTAATGCAATTTCTGAAAATCAGGGTGAACGTCGGGAAGGCGTGCTCGGCATTTCAACTCCTCCCAGGAAGCTGCAAGGGGCTCCATCCTGCTGGAGCCAGATTTGGGAAGAACACCACAGAACTAGCATCCACCTGAGTCCCCAGAGCTGGTTTCTGATGGCATTGGGGCAAACCTGAAAGATGCATCCTGGTTTCAAGGTGTTGTTGGGAAACTGAGGCTCTTGTGACGTGATGGGGGCTTTTTGATCCCACAGGGACAACCCATTTCTCCATTGGAAATGTTCCTGATTTCCCTGAACTGTGCTTGGCAGAAATTGCTCAGGATAGGGCTTCTTGCTCTAAGATGAGACAGGATCATGGTTTAGATCCATCCAGGTTTGATTTGCCAGGTTTAGACCCGGTCATGGGTTTACCAAACCCACGTCTAGTCCATGCCCTAGGTGAGCTACCAGACCCCTCCAAAATCTGGGGGTTTTTGATGACAAAAACTTTTCTGGTCTGTGGCAGGGGTTTGGCTCAGTGTCAGCTCCAGCTTTTCTTATGGGACCCTTCTTTGCCATGCAGGAGCCATGTGGGAAAAATCACTAATTTCTTCCAAAATAAGCAAACCCTCTGGATTTAGACCAAAATCTCTACAGTTCTCAGGTGCCTGTCTGTCCCTTCCCAGTGTGTCCCAGTGGTGAGAGAGTGACTCCTCCATCCTGGGACCGTCCCCTTGATGGGGCTGGGGCTGTGGGACACAAGCAGCAGTGGGGATGTGTGGGGGTGAGCAGTGCTGTGGCAGTTCCATGGTGGGGGCTCTTTGGACCTTCCTGTCCTGGTTTCACCCCAGCCCTGAGCCCCGTGGCTTCTCCCCGTGCAGCAGGAGTGGCCGTCACCCCCTGTCCCACCCCTGCCAGGCACAGCTCATCCCCTGGACGAACTGGCTGCTCCAGAGTTACTCCTGCTGTGGTTATGTGATTGTTGAGCTCTAAGGTCACTGACACCGAACACCCCTGGCCTGTGCTAACCCTTCCATTCATTCTTGGGGCACTTCCTCTGGCTGTGAATCAGTGTTTGAGTTTGGATGCTTTCAGAGGTGGCTGGTAGGGCTGAGGCTCAGGGAGATCAGCAAAGCCAAGGCTGAGAGCTGGGGCCTGGGGTGTCTTTGTCACCTGGCTGAGGGCTGGGAGTCTCCTCTGGGAGTGGGGTGCTGAAGAAACTGCCTTCCCTCTCCTGTGGAGCTGGATTTTTGGGGCTGACTGCACAGAGCAGCTCTCCTTGCAGTTGTTTGGGACGTCTAGGAAAGGCTGAGAACAGCGGGAACATCACTGGCGCCTCTCTCCTCTTCCAGACTCCCCACTTGCAGGATGTTTATCAGGACCTTTGAGATGTCTCTAAGGTTTTGGAGCAGTTCAATGTGTTTCTAAGCTATTTTGGGGTGCATGGGTGGGAAATACACATCATGAACACGTGTGCAACCGCCTGCAGCTCCAAGTGTTGAGGCGAGATCTGCAAGGGAAACTTCTTCCTAGTACTGAAGCAAAACAAGGCAAAACCAAGCAGAAATTGGTACAAAACCAAGCAGAGAGCTTTGCCTTGTAGGACTGCAGCTCCCAAAGCTGGGCCCCCCTGCACGGGTTGTGTTGGAACAGGGAAATTCTCTCAGGAGTCGTCTGGGAGCTGTCAAAATATATCATAGCTGCTGCTGAGGTTTAAAAAGCTTCACGCTGATGCACAATTTTAGGGGAAGCATCTTGCATTTCCATAGATGTACAACAGGATTTTCTGAAATTGCAATGATGTGAGAAAACGTCTTTTAAAGTGGAACCCAGATGGCGGGAGGAAATTGTGCTGTTTGAATTCTCTTCAGATAAATCGAAGCTAAAGGGATGTTAAACATTTTATAGGTTTTTCCTCCCCCCACTTCCACCACCTGCTACTGAAATGACATAAGAGGAGCCATCAAACAGTGAGATCCTTACAGCACATGGCTTGGGAAATGGCTTCATCTGAGGGCATTTAACACCCAGAGATCCCAAACCCAGCAGGGTCAGGTCAGGGCTCCTCCACATCCTCTCCCTGGGAAGGTGCCTGGGAAGGGATAGGAATTTCTGGAGGGGCTGCCCAAACCCATTTCTAACAAAGGAGCCATAGGCAAACCTCGGGTGTCAGGGCTCAGCCTCGGGGGGTCGCAATGTGAGTGCAATGCCATGTCTGGAGCTGCATTCCTCCTTGGAAAGCCACCTCCTGCAGGATGCAGAGACCCTCAAACGCACGAATGGAGCATTTAGCTGTAAATCCCTCTAATTCCAGATATGCCCAGAGCTGTTCTGCCTTAGGGACAGGCTCTCCATGCCTCTTCGAGGTGAGGTTTCAGAGCCACCCCAGCAGCAGGCATTTCCCTCGCAGGTGCTTTTTGTTTTCCTGCTCCTTGGCATTCTCAGGCGAGCAGCATTTTCACTCCTGAGCTAAATATGTCACTTTGTCTCGTAGCGGCTGCCAGGCTTTAAAGCGCTGGCACCTCGCAGAAGCGCCCGGAGGACAAATGCCAATGATTACACACCGTCCTTACTCAAGGAGGAGGAACCGGGCTTTGCGGCTCCTTGTTTTTGTTTTGAAAGTAAAACGAGCCTGTTTACCTGGCAGTTTACTTAAGCTGGGTGAGTCACGGCGCAGCAGACGTGTGCGGGCTGGTTTATCCCCTCGGACGGGTCCCACTTCCCGGGGACGGGCTCAGGGGACACCGTGAGCAATAGCAGCAAATATTCCAGCCTTGGTTGTGTTCCTCCCGGGGGAATGTGCTGGGGATGACAGGGGAGCAGTGCTGGCACTCCCGGGAAGCCTCTTCCCTGTCCATCCCTGCCTCCCTGCTTGTGCTGGTGGGCACCAGTGGCGTGGGAAGCCTCGGTGGTGGGCAGGACCCGCACCCACAGCTGGGTCAGAAGCTGCTGCTTCGAGCCCCATCCGGGCTGGTCCCCCTGGGGCAGTTGTACCTCCAGCCCATCTCCGGGCAAGCTATTTATCTGTCCTCCTTTTAAAATTCTTTCCAGTGTCGTCGGATTCGTCCCAGCAGATGGGTCCATCAGCAGGCAGGGTGGTGCTCCCCGTGGGTGGTGAGGTGGCTTTGTGCTTAACTCCAAATGGAGGTCACTGCCAGGGCACGCGGTTGCGTTTTTTTAGAGCGCTTCCCAGCTGGGATCTGGCTTAGATTTTGGGAGACGAGACCCTGGGCAAGATCCCAGAAGCTTTTTCGAAGGGCTGAGCCTGCAAGGAGCACCTGCTCATCACCAGCGTGGGCTTCCCGGCTCCCAGCAGAGCTGCAGAAACCACGGGGGCTGGGACTGGGTATTTTTAAACAACCTTGGCCGGGCAGGCTCTGCCGGAGCGCTGCCTTTTCCTGCTATCTCTTCCTGCAATTAGGGAGTGATTTGGAGGCAGCTGCGGGGTGTGCGGCTCGCAGCCGCGCCGCTGGCAGGACACAGCGCTGCCTCGTTTATCGCAGCGAGGGATGCTCAGCAAATACCCCAATCCTTGCTCCAAATCGCTCCCAGCGCCAGGTTATTTTGGAGGGGGGTATCTATTATACCCACAAACCCAGCTAATAATAGTAATACCGTGTGGTGGAGCGCTGCTAATGCAGCGAGGCTGTCACCTGTCTCCAAGGATGCTGCGTGCGGCAGCCTGTTCAAAACAGAGTCACGACAAGGGCTGGCAGCACCCAGCCCAGCCCGGCGAGGATGTTCTGCGCTGCTCAGCTCTGCTCCCTGGCTGCTGCAGCCCCGATGCAGCCGTGTCCTGGCGTGCCGTGGCTTGTAGGGACGCCAAGAGCACGGCCCCAGGGCTCAGGAGCGCCTTGTTTTGGCAGAGATGCTTCCCTGAGCCAGGCCGGGCCTGCCTGCCTCGCTGTGTGAGCTCACTCCCTCCTGAGTCCAGGTGCTGCTCAGAGGGTGGTCTTGCCCAATGGATCCCAGATTTGGGGGTCAGTGGAAGGTAAATGGATCCCATGGGGTGTGCAGGGGGAGCAGCAGGTGTGTGAGCCCCTGGGCTGCTCACCCCATGGGATGGGCAGATGCTGCTTCTCCTCCACACCTGGGCACAGCTGAGCTCCCAGAGCAGGCAGCATCAGCCTGTAGCTGGAGGCACTGGGTGCTTATCCTTTTCCTCCCTTGTTCCCTTAAGAAAAAGGTGATTCAAACGTGAAAGCAATGTGAAGACAGGCACTTACACATCTGGAAATGTGTCATGACTGAAATAAGGATATTTGGGTTTTTGTAGGAGTTCATCTCTGCTGTATCTGCTTCACAGCAAGCCATAAACTTCTTAAGAACATAAAAATCTCACTTTTTTTTTTTCCCCCTTGAGCACATACCCAGTGCCTGTTTCCCCCAGCTGCAAACGCTGTGCATTAGCAGAGAGAATGTTCTCTGCATCCACACTGAGAGCAATGCTGAACCTCCCGCCAGCCTCAGTAACTCCAGCATTTTCTGTTTATAATGGAACGGGGAATAGAGAGCTCTGTGGAAGTGAAACGTCTTTCTCAAATCATCAGGTTATTTTTATGTGCATCGATACTTTCCCATGTGTGTGTAAATACCTCCCCCCCACACGTAGCTTTATCTCAAGGAGTGAAATAAAAATAGCTGGGGATTGCAAGGGAAGCGGGTGAGGGGGCGGTTGCGCTTTTGGGAAGAATCTCGTCAAGGTTCGGAAACAGCGAAGTCATGGCGATAACAGGATCTGACAAAACCCCAGCCTCCCTGGGCCCGGCAGGAATGGTGCTAATGGAAGAGCTCTCAGTGACTTTCCCTCTGTGTTTCCATTTCTCCCCAGGAGCCGAGCGCAGGGCGCAGGCGCGGGAAGTTTTGAGCAGCTCCACGGAGCGGTCTCTGCGCCTGCCAGGAATTGCTGCTCGGTGGCTCGGATAAATGCCCCCCATCCCAACAGATGCTGGGATGGCACAGGCGGATCTCCTGTCTCTCTGGACTCCTAGCAGTGCCCAATTTGCCCGGCTGCTTTCCCTTGCCAATTCCTGGCCGTGCTCCTTCCCTGCTTCCCTCCTCGGCACGCTTGCAGGGGGAGATGGTGCTTGACCCCGGAGGAGTAGAGGGATGTGCTGCAGCTGGATACAGATGGTTTGTAGGCTCTTATTTCACTCCCCCAACCTCCCTGGTAGGAGAGTAGCACAGGGATTTCTGAGAGCTCAAGCTCTGCAAAGTGGGGAGGAAATTTCCCTGGGGAATGCAAAAAAGGAGGATTTTTTTATAAGTTATCACTTATATCCTCTGGCAGAGCTGCTGCCCTGCGTGCCCTGGCTTGGTGTCATTTATGGTCATTGCTTTTCTTATTTTTCAGTGATAACAAAAGGAGGATTAGGAAATACCCCGTTGTAGGAGGCTGCATGGCTGGGTGGTGGCAAGCAGGGGACATGGTGGCTGTCAGCACCAAATGTTTCTGGAGGGACGGGATGCATCCAGTGCCCATCACAGCATCAGAGCTCAAACTGCACTGTCAGAACCCTAAACACAAAAAGTTTCAAACTTTCTATACTAACAAAAACTAATCCTCAAAAATACACTACGTTTAACCTAAAACCATAAAAAAAGCTTCCAAATTTAAGTAACAGCACTGAAATTATAAATATATAGTTAAATAAAAATGTGTTATATCACAAAATAAAAAAATTAAAATTTTAAAATATTAAAGTATAGTAATATAAATTAAAAATATTAAAGTATAGTAATATATAACAATAAAAATCATATAAAAATATTATATTATAAATAAAAATATAAATAATAATATAATAACAAAATTAAAGCATAAGTTAATCCTTCTTCTTCTCCTTATTCTTCACAATTTTAAGTAATTTTATATAATTAGTTTAAAAAGTCCACAATACAAAACACAAATAGTTATTAAATTAAAAATAAAAATAAATTAATTAACACCTCATAATTAGATAATTTAAACCTAAAAAATCTTAAAAACAAAACTCTACACACCATTTCTACTCTGTTAATCTAATACATAAAAGTACTCACAATCAATACAACTATAATAAATAAAAAATAATAAACATCCAAACCCAAACAAAAATTCCATCTCTGACACTTTTAATCCTAACCCTAAGAAAAATACACATATAAAAACAAAAAAATTCACCTCGCTGAACCAGCTGAACTTTGGCTGGAGCAGAAATAAAACCATCAGGGCTAATAATAGCCAGTGCAGCCAGCTCCAGGGAGCCTCTGCCAGGCGCTGCAGTGTCACGAGTCACCGAGGCGCAGCGTTGTGCAAAGTCACCGTTCCTGTCCCAGCCATCCGGGTCCCACAGGTCCCCTCTCCCAGCCGGTCCCCCGGGGGCCTCACAGGCGTTGGAGGAACCCAGCTCAGCTCAGGCAACCCCTCCTCCACCTCGTCTGCTTTGGGAAAGAGCTGGGAGGATTTCCAAGTGCCTCCGCTTGGCAGCCAATCCCCGCCATTCCGGTAATGCACTAGAAGACACTCAGGAGAAAGTTCAAGGCTTGTATCCCTATAAACTTTATTTCTGGTCCCTCTCCCCTCTGCACAGCATCTCCTGGCTGCTGACAATGCCCAGCCTGTTAATTCCCAGTGATGCCAGTGCTGGATGTGGGTTGGAAATGATGTGTTGAGAAGGGATGACTCAATTGCCGATTTTTTTCCTGTAAACTTCCCAGCTCCTACGATGTCCCCACAGTGACCTGCCGTGACTGGCACAGGGACTTGGGCACCCCCACATATCTGTGCTCCTGGTGCTGCTTGCACAAGCCTGTGTGCCAGGCAGGTCACAGGTAATGCCTGGCAAAGGCACGTGGTGCCCAAAGCCAGCTCCAGAGGATTGGCAATGTCCCGTGAACTTCTTACAGAGTGAGTTCCTGGCATCCACAGGGGCAGGACAGCACCGTGAGAGACAGTGTGGCCTTTGGCAGCAGAGCACTGTCCTGCTCCATGTTTCGGGCATGGATTTGCTCCATGCTCTGAGTGCCACAGCTGCTCTGGGGGTTGGGACCAGGGCACATCAGACCTTGGCGAAGCCCCCGGGAGCAGTTTCGCTGGTGGGCTCTCCCCATCGGTGATCCGAGCCAATCCTGCTGTAGCAAAGCTGTCGGCAGCACAAACTGAAGGCATTGGGGTGTTTTTCCCTGCAAAACCCACTTTGCCAGCAGCCCCTTTCCCCTTCTCACCCACGCTGCAGAAGACACTTCTCACTTAAGTGGTGTGTGCCCACCACTCCTCTGAGTCATGTCTGTTAGCAGGGAGCTCATAATTCTTCAGTTTTTTTCAAGTACTTGAAAAGGGCATGAAGCAAAACACTTGACTGAGGTCCCAGTGGTGGCTGATTCCCATGGTACGCCCCGTTCAGCGTTAACCCTGCGGAGCTCCTGCAGCCTGGGCGTTGCAAAGGGACCCTCGCAGGCGGAGGAGCAAAAGAAAAGCTGGATGTTGCAGGAAAACAGCTTGAAAAGGGCAGATGGGGGCGGTGGCACAGTGGGGATGGACCCCCACAGTGCTCCCTCCAGGTGCCACATTCCCTGGAGAGCATGTCCGTGTGAGCTGTGCCTTAGTCCAAAGCAGGGGNGAAATCCCTCTCCATGGAAGAGCTGGGTTTAGTGGTGGACCTGGCAGTGCTGGATTAATAGCTGGACTCGATGATCTTCGAGGTCTTTTCCAGCCTGAGTTGTTCTGTGACTCTGTGATGTCTTTGTGGCCAGCACTGGGTGGCTCTGGATGGCTCTGCGCGGCTGCGCAGGCCACCTCCAAAAAACAACCCCAGCTTTGTTTGCTGCTTGGGATCCTGCTGAAAACACGACCCTCGTGGGGACTTTAGCAAGGTGAAGCAGCTTTTCCCCCAGCTTTGCTCTCCCCTTGTTCACCTGGAGAGCTCGGGGAGCTGCGGAGCAGGAGCGGCCTGCGAGTGTTGCAACCGAATGGCTGCGGGACGGGGCAGAAGTAATTAGAGCCTCTACAAAATGACATCTCTTTCCACAGATGGGAAGCTGCTTCCCCTTTGTCTGCCTCCTCCAGTTAATTAGTTATCTAGGAGGTTGCATTTGCATTCCCCTCTTTGTGAAGTACCCTTTTGTTAACTACTTTTTATATACTTTTATGAAGTCGGCCGCTGAAACAGGTTCATTTATCTCACCAGCGACAGGCTGAGAGGCTTGCCCAGAGCTCTGTGCCAGATGCTGGGATTGGAAAATAATGTTCGGCTTGTCTGGTGTTTGGAAAGGAGACAGAAGGTGCAGGGCTGCTAGAAGAAAGTCCCAGGCTACTAGAGCCAAGGGCTGGATCTTGACTACTTCTACAAAAACGTTCAATCTGCTGCTTTTGGGCAGCTTGCAGGAGCCAGGGAAGATGGTGTTGCTGCCAGCCATGGGCTTGGACATCTCCATTGTCATCTGATGGGAGCAGGGCATGCACATCCGGATTTCTCAAGATTTATCTGCTGCATCCCTCCTCCAGCACTGCTGGGTGTGAGTGTGTGCCTCCAGGAGCCCTCCTTTCCACAGGGAGCTGAGGGACACCTCAAAGCTGCTGCTCCACGCATTTATCCTCTGTTAGCAAAACCATGAGTAACAGCATCACAAATCGATCCCTGCTGTTATTGTTAGGAAATGTTTGCAAAAATCAATGTTTCCTCTGTAGCATCAACAATCCATGAAGCCCTGCGCCAGTGTGGGGAGGCATGGCTGGGTGGGTTTGGCTGCTCTGAGGCATTTTCCAGGGATCCCAAGGGATGTCATGTTGCAAAAAAGGGAATTCTGCCATGAGTTCAGCCACCTCTCCAATCCAGGAGAGGGATTTTTTGGCAAGGAGCAACCATACCTTTAAACTGAAACTTTGAAAATGCAGAGCACAGCTCGACTGCCGGGGGGGAGGGAGGGGTGGGGTGTGGGAACAAAGCCCAAAATACATAAATCTCTTTATTTTCTGCACCAGTGGGTTTGTATTGGCCTGTTAGTTGACGGTCCTGGAGGTATCCGCTGGGATGCAACTATTACACATCCAAACTGTCACAAATGGAACCATCGCTCTGAGAGACAAAAGGTAATTTATTGAGAAAAGGTGTCATTTAGGTGGAAGGTTGGAAGGAAGAGAGACAAGTCGCTGTGGAACTGCCAGAAGAGAATACCAGATCTGCTGATAGGCAGGGAACAGCTTTGAATTTCCAAGGCTGCCCTTGAGGGATAAGAAAATAAAAGCTAAGGACAAAAAAAAAAGTCTTAACTACAGTGACAGCAGAAACCTGAAGCATCATAGTGAAAAATGGGACTTTCTCCTCTAACAATAACAGTGAAAAAGATAGGAATGTAATTTGTAAAGGCTGTTAAATTGCCGTCAAAGTGTAAGCTGGATGGAGAAATGACACAGAAGGAAAAAAGAAACAAATGCAGACCTGTTGTTATTGGAGTATTGCTTGAAAATGGGACTAGAGATGAGCAGGGTGGAGCAGAAATGGAGCTGAGGAAGGGAAGAGCTGGGGGATCCCACCCAGCTCAGCTCCGTGAACCTCCACGGGCTGTGGGAGGAAAATAGGGGGAGTGTCTCCAAAACCATAAACCTATAAATCCATCTTTTGGGATATCTTTGGTTTGTTTCTGAATAATATATCCCCCTGTGTCTTGGAGGGAGCTCATTTCTCTGGACATGGCTCTAAGGAGCCAGGCACAGGCATGTGCTCCTCTCTGAGTTCCAGAGGAAGCTCCTGGTCAGGAAGGAGTTTGCAGACTGGGCTCCCCATTGAAAAATTTTGGGAGAAACATATTGCAAAGAGCCTGTAGACAGACATGGTGATCTGTGCAAGAGCCTTGCCCCAAGGCTTGCAGGCTGCCCTTGGGGTGCAGGGGCCATGGGGATGGGGGACAAATTGCAGGAAGGGAGACCCAGAGGGACAGGGAGTGTCCAGCCCCAGGAGGACACATCCCCTCCATCCCCTCTGCGCCCTTCCAGGCTCCTGAACATCCTAAGCCAAATGGCACTTTGGTTGTTTCAAAGCCACTAAAAACAGACCTTCCAGGGAAGCAGAGTGAGTCTTGGACACAATTCCAGAGGGTGACAGCGTTGATGCCTGCAGGGCAGGGGTGTGGGATGGCTCCTGTGTGCCCACCCGTCCTCTGCAGCTCCTGCATTGACCCACAGCTCCAGAGGGTGCAGGGGTGAGGTGTCTCAGCTGGGTTCCCCCTCTCCAGCAGCCAGAGCTCCAGCAGGTTCCACCCAGCTGCAGACAAAGGTTGCCCAAACTGAAATCCCAGTTCCAGATGAGATGTCATCATTTGTATTAGGGAATTCATTGAACTGGTTCTTTCTCCAGTATTTCAGTTGAAATCACTCCTGTATGCCCACGTCCAAAATCAGCAGGTGCTCAGAGGGTCATTGTTTCCAAATTGTGATATTTCTCGTGGCTGTCTCAAAGACTGGGTGTTGGAATATTTCCTTTCAGGTGGAAACATCTATGATTAAACTGCATCCAATGAGGAAAGTAGCAGAAATTGCATTTCCAGCTCCCCAGTTTAGCAGGTCAGTGGGTGAGCACCTCTGGCCTTGACCACAACATGTCTGAGCAGTTTTTCCTGAAAAGAAAAGCAGAGCAATGCATGAGGCTCGAGGGTAAAAGTCAGCCTGTGGAAAATATAGAGCCAGGGAAGAAAATGAGGTGGGGGAAACCTGCCCAGCTGCAAATGCCCCCTGCTTTCTTCTGCAGCCTCTGGAGCCCCACAACCCCACTGCAGCTCCCCACTTCTCCTGTCTGGTCATGTCCCTCTAAATCAGAAGTTATAATAGTAAAGAAGAGGTGGACAGATTTAAATGCAGGGAAATGATAGCAAGGATGTTTTATGTGGTTTTTTTCAGAGCTGAGAGGAAAGACAGGGAGGGGGGAGGGAGGAGATGTTTTCAGATACCTTGTCCCTTTAGAGAACTCACAAGATTCAGATGGTTGGAGTGATCCTGACAGGCTAAAAACCCAATCTGCTGGAAATCATATACCTCAAATAATGTGCTATTGCTGCTGATGGGCCCTGTATTTTAGGGCTGAATAGGTACAGTATTAAATTCATCTCGAGTTTTCATTTGCACCAGTTACAGCCTGTTTGACAAGGTTTGAGTGGAGTTTAAAAGGCTTTTGCTGAAAACAGTTGTGGGAGGAGCGAGGTGTGATGGTTTTCTCAAGGGCTGAGCAGCACCAGGGGGCTGGGAATGCTGGGGTTGCTCTGTCCTGCACCCCAAGCTGTCACGTGGGAGAGTAGCCAAGGATTGTATTTAACTAATTGAAATACTGATTAATATTGCCCTTACTGTTATAATGGCATCCAGGTCTTCTCCTTGGCAGTGCTTTAACTACTGGGCTCTCCATCAGTGTTGTGAAGTGATGAAGTTCTCTTGATCTAAAGGCAAAACACATTTATGGCCATGTCCCTTGGCCACAGTTCTGGTGTCCCTCAGCTTGGGGCAGGGGAAAAATTAGAAAATTAAAAACCCCAGCTTGACCCTCAGCTGAAAGAAAGGTGAGAAAATTCTTCTCCAGAGCTGACCTTAATACTTGGGGAAACCAGCAGCTGCCTCCTGGTGTCCCCCTGTGTGGGTTTTGCAGGAGGAACCCCCTTGCAGCTCTGCCCTGTGGGGCACAGGGAGGTGTCAGAGCTGATTCCAGCACAGTTGCTTTGTCGGGTTTATTAGTTTCTTCCTTATCTTGGGAGTTCTGCCAGATGGCCTATAAATTCTGCATTCTCTGTGTCCACTGCCAGCGGGCATCCATTTTCCTCAAGCTTTGTTAACCCCCCTAGACCTGAGATCACTGAAACTTGTCAAGCCCTAAACTTAACAAGGCAATTCCACCAACTGGTAATTTGGTTATTTTTTTCTAATGCATGAGCTTGGTTATTAGCTCCTATCTGTTGATTAGGCTTGAAAAGATATAATTATCAAACATCAAATCATCCTCTCCAAAGAAAACCTTTATGTATTCCACATTTTGCCACAGCCTCATGACCCTTGGCAAGTCTGTGGCCACTTGTGCTCATGCATGGCCTCCTTGGCCCCAGGAGGGGATGAGGAAACTTCATCCCAGTCCCTGGAATTTGGGTGGTGGGAGGCCCTTGACATGAGGGCTGCAGGCAGGGGAGGTAGTGCTGCAGCTAGAAATAGATATAAATTTGATTTATTTGACATATAAACACAAAGGAGGTGTTCTGGGTGGTCCCCAGGAGGCTGGTTAGGTTTAAGATATCCTGGTCCCTCAGGATTTGTTTCTATTTTTGAGGGGCTGCTGAGGGGAATGAGACCTCGTGTAGTGTTAATTAGCTGCAGATTCTTCTGCTGGGCTTTCTGCTGACCCTTTAGAAAATTAAAAACTCTTGCTTCAGAGTTTGGGCAGCTGTGTGTGTTTTCATAACTGGGAAACAACTGGCTTTAATAACTTAGGGAATTAAAACCACCAAGGCTCCTGTTTTGGAACAATGCCAGTACCAGATGCATTTAAAAATTGTAGACTCAAGAGACGTGTGGTAGCAAATGCAGGTGGGAGCAGCAAACTTGAGGCACCTGTGTGGTCCCAGGTCCACCTGGGAACAGCAGAATAAAGGTGCCAGCGGCCACTAAAGTGCTGAATCCTTGGGATTTTGTGTCTGTTTAGGGTTTGCTTGGCTCTGGTCAGGAGGAAAGAAAGGTCTTGGCCTGGAGCAGTAAAATTCCAAGGGAGCGAGTTCTGGGAAAATGATCATTAGAAGGGAAAAATAATTCATTCAGAGGTGCTTCAGCCACCTGAGAAGCCTTACCAGGAGCTTGGAGAGATTCTCCACAAAGATCCAAGTTTTCCTAGTTCTCCTTTAAAGCAGGAGAGACTTTTCTTTGAAGTAAGCTCTCGCTTCCGGGGAAAAGAAATCATTATTTCTATTTAAATAAACACTTGGAACATTCTTCCATGCCTTCCTGTGGATAATCACAGGAAATGTTTCACAGGCTCCAATACTTGATGGTAGTACAGAGTGTAAGTAAAGCAGGACTGTTTTGATGGGTACGTTGTGGCTTGGGAATTGGCTTTTTGAAACTGATTTTTGAAGTTCTTAACGAGAGCACTTAGAATGGAGCAGAGACAGCAGCAGGCTGAGTGAAAAGGAAAATGTGAGATAAGGAGGATGCACTTAAGGGAGAATATTCAGGGAAAGGTAGCAAGTCTTGAAAATGGAAGGAAAGGAATTGTAGTGAGGCTTTGAGGGTAAAGAATGGATGGAGAAGCAGGAATGATAAATGCTGGCAGATGAGGGATGGGTAAACAGCTCAAAAGATGAACAGAAGAATGGTATAAAAAGCAAATACAGCTTAAATAAGTAGCGATGGCTTCAGAGGTGGATTAACTGTTCTACATCTCACTTCACCTCTGTGTTTGGGTTTCAGGAGGGTGTCAGGGGGCGAGCCAGGACTCTCTCTGATAAAACCCACACAAATGACAAACTGATGATCTCCTGGTCTCCTCAGTCCTGCAACAGTCACTGACTTCATGAGTCTTGCACTGTCTCAAGTCCCTTCCAAGCCAAGCTTGACTCACAAACCACAGGGACAAGAGCTGTGTCACTGATCCCTGTGCCACTGGCTTGCAGTGTTCTGAGGTTCTCTTTTCCTCAGTGCTGCTGGCTCATGTGGGGAGAGCTGAGGCCCTCTGACGTGTCTGGGCTGGTTTGTACTGAGCAGTTTTTTGTGGAAAAGCAGAATGGAGATGCTGCAGCCCTCCTGTGCCATCAGGCCCAGCTCCAGGCAATGTCTGCATTCACTTAATTTCCATACTCCACCTGAAGCAGCATCTGGCTGCCTGTGCTCATCCAGAGGTCATCCAGTAAGTGTTGCCAGTGTTCTCGTCCCTTAAATTCTGAAACACCTTTTCTGCTGAATATTAGAAGTTGTTTTCAAGAATTTTTAACTGCAAATGTGCCCTTTTAAATTCTGGTAATCCTGAAAACACTGGTTAATTCAAGGTAAAGATTATTGTTTTGGTATTGAAAAATGATGTCAGGATTTGATCCTTAAGGGTGCTCTGAAGCCCACTTGGAACTTCGCTGTTTAACTTGACCAAATTAAAAGTACACAATTAAAATAGGAAATAAACCATGTAGATTACTAAATGCCTGGTTGTGGCTTATGCTTGAGCTTCATGAAGCAATCAGAGGTGAATGGTCTCACTTGCTCTTCATTTTTGTGTAGAGCATGGCTGAGAGCACTACAAAGTGTTGGAAATCTCAGACTGATGATTCTTTTCCATTTTACTAAAAGGTTACTGAGTTGAAAAAAAAACAAAAAATAACAGGGGAAAATAAACCAATCTGAACTGTCCTCTGCTTCTTTCCATGCCCCCAGTCTGGGGAAGGTCCAGGAATTTCATGCTGCTCACACATCAGGCCTCACTATTTAGGCTGTCAGTATTCTCTGTAGAAATATTTGTTTGTAATTTTTTGGGGTTTTTTTTAGAAATTCTAGAACAGAAATGTGTATTTATAGCCCAAGTCTAAAAATACTTTGCTTCACCTGTATTTTTGTTTTATATTACTATTTCACTCCATTTCTACCCAAACTGAGCAGTCCCCATAATATTTTGAATATCTGAGAAGATTATAGGTACTGGATATGTCTAATTATAGGTGTCTGAGAGCATAACACTTGGTAGAAA